>JAOEHY010010347.1:6517-27379 GCA_025447955.1 Psilopsiagon aurifrons
AAGGACTCTCACTTTTTCTCCTTTTGAAATTATTGACATTGTGAGCCATCCTCAGCTTTCCTCTTCTTTCATTACCAGGACTGTTTCCTGGAAATGCTTTGTAATCTTGCATGCTTGGCCAGGTCTTTATAGCCCTGGGAGACAGATTCAAGCAGAGCTTTGAGGGACATCTGCTTAAACTAAAATTTAACCTCTTTAAAAAGTGAAACTCAAACCAACAAAGCCGTAGCAGTTGGAAATAAAATGGGCTTGTAAAGTCCTGGCGTATGGCTGTGACAGTCTTTGCAAGCTGCCTCTTGCTTCTAGGATTAGCTTTTGGCTATCTACAACTTTCCGAACTGCAACAAAGTGTGTGGATTCCAGCTTCCAGATTTGCTTTCCCTGAACCTGAAGCCTCTTGACGCTTCTTATGCTGAGTTTGCTTATCAGCTTTTGGGAGAAGATGCTGCCTCCTGTCTTCCTTCCTGACCCACTGATTTCTGAAAGGCATACAATATGTGATGAAGAATGCAAAAAATACATATCCATGGTTCTCCCCCTGCAGAGGCCATTTCTCAAATGCGAAGGTAGAGAGGATCACTGCATCTAAAGAAAAAAATGCTCCCGAAAAAAATGCTCCCTAAACAAACAATGAGAAGAGCTCTCTGTAGCTATAGGACAGTATGTAAATAAGGGGAAACAGTCTTCACAAGAGAGTGGCTCATGCCAGCTTTCCACAGTACTTTCACGCTCTGCAACCTATTGCATTTTCAAGCCTCAGCAGAAGCCAAAGCTCATCCGTGCTTTCTCTGAGGTCTTCAAGGGACTGATTGGTTTTAAAAGTACAAAGACCTACTTCAGTTAGCTTTTAGGAGCTTTTAGTTGTGCTATGAAGTCACTCATATTCAGAAAAGTACACCTGTATATCTCTGCAGGATCACATTGTTTTATTACTGCTACAGCACAGTGAGACTGCATTTCAGATCACTCCCAGGCAAATCTGGCTTTTATTCCACATAAAAATAAGGTCTTTCATAAACCATGGCTCAGTTTAGAAATTTACTCTTTTCTTTTACAGAGTAAGGAAGGCAGCAAATAGTTTCAGTCAAGACAAAACCAAACAAGCCCTTCTCTGAAAGCCTCAAGTTTTAGTAACTTACACTCATTTCAGTTGTGTGTGACTTTGTTAGAGGATTCATTAGTTAATGCTAAGGAGTTCTTGCCTACACACTCTCATCTTTATAATTAGCAGCACTTGTCTCAGAGCATTGCAGCAACATTTCATCAGCCTACATAGCTACCTGTGATTTATTAGACCACAGAAAAAAAGCAATATACAAATTAGTTGGAATGGACACTGGGAGAAGGAAAAATGTCAGTCTCTGATCTCACATAATGATTCAGCCATTCTGTCCAAATCAAGGTTCCTTTATATTCTTTGCTTTATATTCAGAAATATCACAGATTGGATTTTATCAGTCTGTTAAAATTCTATGTCAATTTACATGAACATTGAAGGAGATGTCAAAACTCTTTAAACTCAAGGTAAGGACAAACTGACAAAGTACATATCCGTAAGTCCAAATATGGAAAAAGTAACTAACTCCAATGGAACGTGCAAGGACTGCAAACTAAAGAAGTGCTTACATGCTCTGATGCATCATTGCTTCCCTCTGACCTGTTTTACATCAGACTAGTACAGTTGAATTCAACAGGAAATACGGAGTAATGTAGCCATAGTTCATAGGCACTTACAACTTTCTAAGACAACCTCCCCTTTGACTTGAGTAAGTGTTGGCAACTTAAGTAGAGAGATTATTTAGTAGTTTTGTGTCCCTGTGCTGCAATCAGACCTGGAGACAGCCTCTCAAAAGAAATATCTGAATCACTGGAGCTGTTTTCACAGTCACTGCAGGAGAGATGCTACGTGCTGCAGTACAGAAAGCTGCTCGCTGGGTAATCAGGTGCTGGAAAGAGCCTCATACTGAAAGTCCTGAATGGTGTTAATACTCACCACCAAAATGCCTGCTTGTAACTAGCTTCCAATTTTAAGGGCTTATGTGAAGTACGCACCTTACAATAACCCATTCCACAAAGCAAAGATATACCTCAAAAAAAGTTTAAAGAAACAGAGGTAAGTATTTTGTCACTTCTCTTATGTTGTTCTCTGAAAAATGAGCAATTTGCTCAAATAGCTTGATTTGGTCAGTGCTTTGATGTTTAATCAGAATTCTTGCAGGTTAAGCTATCAGATAGGTATAGTCTCTAGATGTGCTGCAGTTGTTATCAAACAGGGAGTAATTGATTCCCAAGTATGGATTTTTTGTGCCATAAGAACCATGGAAGTAAATGTAGTTGGGTTCAACTTTGGTTGCCTTTTCAATAATTTTCATGTAGGGGCTTTGAGAAAGGGCTTATTTCTGAATGCTTTCTGAAAATAAAAAGCAAACCCAATAAAATAAGGAGTTATATGAAAGCTAAATCACAAGGGAAGATTTAAAAGAGTTGAAGAGTTCCTATAAGCTTTCCAAAATATAGTGGAGTTATAAAGAAGAGGGATGGACTGACCTCAAATACAGTCAAATAAAACTATTCATAAAGAGATATTTTATTCTTTACTTCAGAAAACTGAGTGTGCACATTTAGAGACTTCTGCTGTTTCTTTAAACAGTGGTTATGAAAAAAACGCATTCATAAGTAGTATGTGATCTACTGATAAATTCAACAAAAGTAATTTTGTATCTATTACAGAGAAAGGACCAAACCCGATATTTCAATGAATGTCTACAGCAGTAGATTGAAAAGAGTAGGTAGCTAGCTATATTCATTGCCAGCTGTCCTCCTTCTGACCTGTCTTTTAAAGCAGAGTTGGGAAAAAGAAAAAAAAAAAAAGGATACTTTCTTAAGAGAGAGGACTGAAAAATGAGCCCTTTTTGCCTTGTTAAATGTAGAGATGTCAGATCTTCATTTATGTTATCACCCTCCATTTTTATTTCCAGTTCTGTCTGGCATAATACTTTGAGAATAGTTGGAATAATCAGTGTAAAACTTTAAGGGAAAGAAAAGGTCATTCTGTAGAAATAAATATCAAAAAATAGGTCAATAACATGTACCATAAAGCCTCTTTTATGCTGTTTTGGTAGCGGTAAAGGTTGTTAAAGACCTAGAAAGATTCCCAAGGATTACCTTGGAAAAGAAGACACCATCATTGGATAGGCTTCACAGCGTAGCACAGAAAGCAGGGCTGAGGTGCAGCAGCACTGAACATCTAAAAATAATGGAGCATGGAAAGAAGACAAGGAGAGTAGGAACCTTCAAACTGTTCAGGGTAAAACTGGCCCAAAAGGCTCCAGGGCCATCAGAGGAGGGCTGTAGCTCTGTGCAAGCAGCTCTGGCCCAGCTGCCTCCCCTGCCAAGGTCATGGGAGCTACAGTCCTGCAGTGTTTGTAAACCACTTCTGCCAGCAAGTAGATTGCTCCTAACATAAATTTCCTTTAGGACATTTATATTTGGATTAAAGCTTTTTTGCGTCTTTGATCTCAGCTTGTGGAGCTGCAATGAATTTGGAGTTGCAACTCTGAACTACCTAAAACACTGAAAAAAATCAATTCTCTTGAGCATTTTTAGTGCATCTCTCTAGAGCACTAGTGTTGCCAGGGTGATTGTGTAGTAGAGCAGGGAACAGAAAAACACTGGCTCTTTGTTTTGGGGCAGGTGGCCTGCAAAATTGCTCTTACTGCATTTGCCCTCTTCCAAAACAGATCTTTTTTAGAGTTAGTGGCTTTTTGACTCTCTAGCGTATGAGTCTGTGTCTTTCTCAACATGAGCTGTGGAAATTTCAGTCATTACTGACCCTCTTTGTTTCCTCAGAAAGAGTAAATAGTCTGTCTGGTTTTTATGTTCTTCCACCTTTCCTTTGTTATTCAGCAGGGACAATATTTTTTTACTTGTTTCGTGCTTTTTAAGTTAGAATAGTTACATAGGCTTTATGCTCTTTGTCACCAAGGAGGACAGAAATTTATGTGGGATACATTTTTTCTCACAATTTATTTTGGCTAATCTATTTTAATAAAATCTCTGCCCAAAAGCCAAATATAAACATGAAACAGTTGCTTCAGTGCTGGTAATTTAAGCTGCTAAACCAGTGGGTGTCCCCATGACAAATACATATCATATTCTGGTTTCAGTCTCTGAATACATGAGCTTTCCCCAGCAGGATGTAGTTGGCCAGTGGAAGTTTTGTCTTGCACTGGCTGTTGCTGCCAGTTTCTCATGTAGTAAAAGTGTATGATTCCAGTGGTGCTGTAAACTTCATCACTTTTGAAAGCATTTCTGCACACGCTGGACTGTAAAGTGACACTTGCCAGGTGGTTTCTGTCCTCAAGTACATATGCTTTGCCTGTTCTTTTAGCTTTTTCCAATTGTAAATGCTGTTAGTCCTGGGCCTGAGTCTCCCTCTTACTTTCACCATTAACATATTGTAGTATTTCCTTACAACTAAAATTAGTTATGCCCCTGTCAGTGTCATGG
This sequence comes from Psilopsiagon aurifrons, assembly GCA_025447955.1. Classification (NCBI taxonomy): domain Eukaryota; kingdom Metazoa; phylum Chordata; class Aves; order Psittaciformes; family Psittacidae; genus Psilopsiagon; species Psilopsiagon aurifrons. Next base: position 11,027 of record JAOEHY010010347.1, read on the forward strand.
AAGTACTGAGAGAACTAGTCTCTGTACAATTAAGGTGACTGTGATGGTAGCCCAAAAGCACAAAATTTTTGTATTCTGCTGTGAAACTAAAAGTAGTCACAGCGCTCTGGGTAAGGTTGAGAGGAATTCCACACTGGTTTGCATTACCTCTGATTTCAGGTAAGAAAATCTTACACTGTCAGTCACACTACCTCTTTATTTATTGGATGATTCTGTTTGATTGATGTAAATAAAATATTTTACCACATAAAAATTGCTGGAAAAACATTAAATGAAAGTTAATTCAGATGCAGACATATTTTTGCTCTTAAAAATGTAGAGATAAGTTTGTTTAAAATACTAAAATGTTTTAAATGTGCTACTTTAGAAGAAGCACAGGTCCTTGGAAATATCTTTTCATAGAATATAGTCTTCTAAATATTTAACTTAACAGTTGATAATAGGATTCAGGCTCTTCAGACTGAGAGCTTTTGGAAGTTTTTTCATCTTGTTTGTCTAGATAGAGCAGGGGCACAGCATGTAGTTGAATAAACAATGCTTTAATTAATTTTTCAATCTTGCAGTATGGTTCATTTGTTCATGTCAATGAAAACCTTTTTGGCAGATGCTGATTTCAGATCATAAAGCAGCGTTCCACTAGAAGGACAAAAAATGGCTTTTCAGCCCCTATCTGTGCTTTACTGATGAAGTAAGTAGCATAACTCTTATCTCTTTTTTTATAGATAATACAGAAATACTATAGCCTTTGTTTAATAGTAGTTTATCTTTCAGTCCAGCAAGAACTAGACCCTTTCTGGTGGGGAGGCAGCCTCGGTATCCACACCCAGTTTGAACAGCACTTTCGCGGGCTCCTCAGGAACTCGGGCTTATTGGTAGAAGCGCCCAGCTGTGGAAGCTGATACATGTTTGCCTGGGTATGTGTATAGACACTACCAGCACTGGTTGGGTTGGCAGGGTCGAATGAAGCAGTGTAGAAACATGGCCAACTTTGTTTGCTTTCTCCCCCCCAAACACATGGCTGGGAATAAGAGAGATTTCTAACCATGCAGATTTTGGCCATTGTTACATTTCTAATATACAGTTTCAAGCTTTGGGGTTGTGCTTTGGCTTGGGTTTTTTGTTGTTGCTTTTTTTTTTCTTGTTTGTTTGGACTCTTCCTACTGAAGCAAACGGAGCATTTGTACAGTGCAGATACAATCTGAAAAACCACCATAAAATGAAAGAAAATCACAATAATTACAAAGACTGAGTAAAGGTCAAAGACAGAGTTGGTCAAAGTCATCACCCAGACTTGCTCTGTAGTTTTCCTGTGGTGCGTCACAGCTCCTCAGACTTCTGCAGGGCACTGCCAGTCCTGTTTGCTTGATTGTCTTTCTTTATGTGTCAGCCTTTTTTTAGAAGTCCTGAGCCCACAGCTGAATGAAGAAATAATATGCAAACTTTAAGACTTCATATTAAACGGAAGGTTCGATTTGATCCTCAGTAAAGCTGAAGTAATCAGACTGAGAGCTTAAAACCTCAATTTTTTCAGATTTGTCTTGCAGTGCCATTTTTAGCAGCCTGGTATTTTTACTATTTTCAGCATTCCTTGACAATGGTTCCAGGAAAAAATGAAAGCATTAAATTACTGAGAAATTGCAGTTCCTGTGCTATTGACATAGGTGATGTGACTGGAGCATCGTAAGAGTAATTTAGTATCGAGTGCAAAAAGATCTACTTAGGAATGTTCAGACTTTGGTTTTGGTTGTGATTGAAGTGGCTGGACATTGCACAATAAGTTTGTGACAAGATAACATTTCCATTAACCTTTATGGGTTTTTTGACTTTATTGATAAGGAAGTACAGTGAAGATCCAACTGCAAGGATAATTTGGATGAGTGTTTATTGAAAGAAGAAAAATATCACCAAAGATTTTATAGAATCATAGCACCATCAAATGGTTAGGGTTGGAAAGGACCTTAAAATCATCGAATACCCATCCCCTGCCATGGGCAGGAATGCCTCACACTAGACCATGTCATCCAAGGCTCTGTCCAACCTGGCCTTAAACATTGCCAAGAAAGGAGCATTTACCACTTCTTCAGGCAGCTTGTTCCAGTGTCTCACCACCCTCACAGTCAAGAACTTCCTACTTATATCTAACCTGATCTTACCCTGTTTAAGTTTAAACTCATTAGGTTTAAATTCTATCAGTCATTACAATTCCAGATGAAGACTCTCTGGCATCCTTGTAGGCCCTCTTCAGATACTGGAAGGCTGCTATGAGGTCCCCATGCAGCCTTCTCTTCTCCAGGCTGAACAGCCCTAACTTTCTCATCCTATCTTCATATGGTAGGTGCTCCCGTCCCATGATCATCCTCGTGGTCCTCCTCTGGACTTGCTCCAACAGCTCCATGTCCTTCTTATATTGAGGACATGAGACCTAGACACAGTACTCCAACTGAGGTCTCACAAAAGGAGAGTAGAGGGGCAGGATCACCTCATTCAGTTTGATGCAGCCCAGGATACGGTTGGCTTTCTGGGCTGCAAGCGCACACTGAAGCCTGCTCATGTTCATTTTTCCATCGACCAACACCCCCAAGTCCTTATCCGCAGGGCTGCTCTGAATCTCTTCTCTGTCCAGCCTATAGCTGTGCCTGGGATTGCCCCAAGGTGTAGGACCTTGCACTTGGCTTGGTTGAACATGAGGTTAGCATTGACTCACCTCTCAAGCATGTCAAGGTCCCTCTGGATGGCATCCCTTCCCTCCAGCATATCAACTGAACCACAGAGTTTGGTGTCATTGGCAAATTTGCTAAGGGTGATCTCAATCCCACCATCAATGTCACCAACAAATATGTTGAAACAGGATTGGTCAGTAGACCAACCCATGAGGGGCACAACTCGCCATTACTGGTCTCCAGTTGGACACTGAGATGTTGACCACAACTCTTTGTGTGTGGCCATCCAGCCAATTCTCTGTCTACCAACTGGTCCATACATCAAATTGATGTCTCTCCAGTTTAGAGACAGGGACGTCTTGCGTAACAGTGTCAGACGCTTTGCACAAGTCCACATAGACAACATCAACATCTTTGCCCCTATCCATCAGTTGTGTAAGCCTGTCTTAGAAGGCCACCAATTGGTCAGTCTTGATTTGCCCTTAGTGAAGCCATGTTGGCTGTTACCAGCCACATTCTTGTTTTTCATGTGCGTTAGCATGATTTCCAGGTGAATCTGTTCCATGATCCTGCCTGACACAGAGGTGACACTGACTGGTCTGTAGTTTCCCCCATCTTCCATTTTCAAATTATCATTCTGATCAGCCCAAGTACATATCATAGAATCATAGAATCATAGAACAGTTAGGGTTGAAAAGGACCTTTAGATCATCTAGTTCCAACTCCTCTGCCATGGGCAGGGACATCTCCCACTAAACCATATCACCCAAGGCTATGTCCAACCTGGCCTTAAACACCACCAGGGATGGAGCATTCACAACTTCTCTGGGCAACCCATTGCCCAGGATGCAGTTGGCTTTTTGGGCTGCAAGAGCACACACTGCAGGCTCATGTTCATTTTTCCATCGGCCAACACCCCCAAGTCCTGCTCCGCAGGGCTGTTCTCAATCTCTTCTCTGCCCAATCTGTAGCTGTGCCTGGGATTACTCCGACCCAGGTGTAGGACCTTGCATTTGGCATGGTTAAACTTCATCAGGTTGGCATCAGCCCACCTCACAAGTGTGTAAAGGTCCCTCTGGATGCCATTCCTTCCCTCCAGTGTATCGACTGAACCACCCAGGTTGGTGTCATTGGGAAACTTGCTGAGGGTGCACTCAATCCCACTGTCCATGTCACCAACAAAGATGTTAAACAAGACCAGTCCCAACATCATAAAGTCATTGATTACCAGATGACTTGATCTAGTAGCATCTGAAGATAAAATGGATTTAAAACAAGCAGTTCACAGGGCTCTTTTGCAAGGAATTAGAATGATAATGTGTTTACAAATTCCTAAGCAAGTTCAAATCTCCAAGTAAAGTTACTTTCTGGCTTTCACCATTCCAAACAAAAGTAATGGAGGGGAGATCTCTCACCTCACTCCAAATCTTGACAGCTTTAGAAAGAGTGTAAAGAGATATCCACGGATGTGTAACAGCAGGCAGAAGCTGGGAAAGAATGAAAAATGTTGGCATAAAGCATAAAAGTCAAACTGAAGGCTCAGCAAGAAGATGTTAAAAATGAAAATCAGTCACCACATACCACGTGGCTGATAAGGAACTGGGAGGGGAAGCTATTGTAGTGTTGCCTGGCCCTGTGATGGGAAGGCCAGTGTCCTTCACTGGGCAGTATTCCTCTTTGGAAAAGCCCCTTGTGTTTGTTGTAGATAGCTTTACTCATTTCTAGAATGTCCTTTGTGCTAATACAGTTATCTCCTGATGCAGAAAAAGTTTCTTCTTAAAAACAAAACAAACAAAAAAAAAAAAAAAAAACAAAAACAAAAAAGAAAAAGAAAAACCAAACCTAAGAAACAACAAAAACCACAACTGAAAATGACAATCCACAATAATAGGATTTGGAAACAAAATCAAGTAAGTTTATCGTAGAAGACTGGCTGTTAACCTTTTCTGTGCACAGATTGTCCTGATTTATTTTTGGAACATGGCACTGAGCTATAGATAGATTCATGAATGCTCTGAGAAATTTACTTTCCTGTTGTGACAGGACAGAAGATTCCACAATTCACAATTCTGATCTTCTTTCCTTTCACTTTCTACCTTAGTTTGAAAGACATTTTTTTTTTTTTTTTTTTTTCCTGGCTCCTCTGCTATTCCTTGGCTTTTGCAGAAGTACAACTCCTGTGTGCCAAACTGTTTTCACTTCATGTAATTAAATCCATATGTCCAATTCGTACAATTGAACACAAATCTCTGGCAGATGCTCCCTCAAAATCTGGCTATCACTTTAGCATTTTTCATCCCATGCAGTTTTTTTAAAAGAATTTTACACATGTATCTTCGACTTTTGGCACTTGGAAATAAAAGCACCATCTTTCCTGCTATAAATTTCAAATACTTTCTTAAACACCTGGTTCCCATTTTTTTTGCATTTACAGCATAGCGACCTGGAAATTAGCTGTTCTGTTTTCACAGTTTTTGCTGTTTTCCAAAGAAAAGCTAAGATTTTAAGATATTTCTTTTAAAAGTATGGCAGCTGCAATATTTTGCCCTGGTGTTCCTCTGCCCTAGTCCAGTTTCTTTGAAGCACAGGTTGGATCCACAGCTTGTACTTGATTGCAGATGTTCTTCTGCCTCTTACTTGCTAAGTGACATGGGACTGATGAGGAAGTGGAAGCAGTGGGTTGCATGTTGTGTTTGTTCATCACATTTCAAACAGCTCATCTTCTGGATCAGAATTAGCTCTGCCAGTTTTCTGCTTTTGGTTTAGACAGAAAAAACACAGCAGTATTTTAAGCTTCTGCAACAGATAGGTCATGTGTACAATGTACTTCTACAGCAGTAAGCCTGAAAAAAAATCAAGCTTTAAAAACTGTCTGAGCTACTAATAGGAGTTGTGTGGAAGTATGAGTGCTTCCAAAGATATTTAGAGAGAATATGGGTTTATATAGTAAATTAATTTCAAACAAAGGCAATTTATCTTGTCTGGATATTCACATGTTTGTAATGCAATTGAATTAGAAAAACAAGAACAGGATGCTCAAAAATTCTTGCATGTTTAAAAGCTGCAATTTCTATTTTAGGACGAGATTTAATTGCATTCTGTAAAATGCGCTGGCAGGGCAGTTATTTTCTCACCAGCAGGTAACAGCAGTTCCAAAAAATGCACTTTTCTCCAATGTAACTGTAGGAGCTGTTGCTACTTAGAAACTAAGTCATTAATCAAAACAAAAAAAAAGAAACTGTTACATAAAACAGTAATTTTACCAGAGAACTAGTTTGAGTCTGCCTAAAACAGACGATCAGAATGTATTACCGAGTTCTTGGGTTATTGTCACCATAAAAACTTGGAAAGATACATGTCTGGTTTATTAGATTTCTAAATTCTTTTTCCAGGCACAAATAAAATGTTGTTCTTCAAATTTTGTCTTTTGCTGGTAAATTGGTGGGTTTTTTTAAAAAATCTTTCTGGTTCTTGCAACATTTTCACTTTATTGGAGTCTGGCTTATTACCACAATAGTTCAGACACGCAGTTTGTCCACTGTGATTGCACTGAATATGCTGAAATGGAGTGAATGGGAAGCTTCACTGGGGTGATGCTATCAATAGGTGTGTTGCTGGTAGTAACTGTGGAGAAGTTTAGGATGATCTGAAGCAGTCTAAGGATAACTAATAGAGTGAAAGCAAGCAAAGGGAAATCTATGCTCTTAGGAAAAAACGAACTCTTCATGATGCATCATGTTCAATTACATAAAAGGTCACTAGTGAACAAGTAGGTACTTGGAGTAATTTTAAACTGGTTTTAATGAAGAAATTTAATTTTCTCTTGAATGAAGCTGTTTTCACTGGACAAGGGACTCTTCTGATACTAGATTAATCTCAATGTTAACTGCAGATATTAGGTTTCCATGGGCCTTGCTGAGCACTGATGGCTTTCTCAGTTTCATTATCTAAGTGCCCGTATGCACCTTTTCAAATCAACACTGTAAATCCTTATTCACTCATGATAATAATATTCATCTGTAAAATATTAATTGAACCAGGAAACATTTCAGAGATTAAGCCACTATGGTGCTGTCTTAGCAAGTATGAAATTTAATAGATCTTTCTTAAGCAAAGTCCTGTAAGTGGAGCTCAAGCAGCAAATTTTCTCCTGACTTACAGTAAGTGAGTGAGAAGAAGTAATTTAGTTAGAAACCTGAATTTGAATAAAAATGAATTGGGTTATAAATAATTCAGTAGTCGTGCAACTATTTATTTGGGTTTTCTATTCCATTTCAGAGATGCTGTACAAATACATACATATACAAGGGAGTACAAAAAATGAGTGAATGGAAAAATAAAAGGAAATTCAAATATGCTTTTGTAAAGTAAGTGTGAGTAAATGTGAATACAATGAATGGCAAAAAGAGGTGAGTAAAAAAGTTAATACTGATGTACTACATTTATCCTATATGGGTTACTTATTGGTTCCAGTAAACTGCTTCTTCCCTCCCTGTTATGCTTAATTTGATTTTGCTTAGTCACCTTTGCTCTCTTGCTATCCCTTTTTTTTAGGGATACATTTTTAAATTATGTGCTCATTTGCTCGTGACTCCTAATTTCCTAAATAGATCAGGATTTGCAAATCTTACTTTTCCTACTCCTTCATACTGCCAAAGGCAAAAGAAATATTTTCTGATTTCAATTTCAATTATTTTTAGGCTAAAGCAGTGACTGAACACAGATTATCTCCTCAGTGTGTCACTGGCAAAAAAAGAGAATACTCTAAATTCCTTTTTTGTACAGTGTTCTTGGTGTCCATTATAACAAAGGCATTATAAGTTTTTAATATTCAAGGATATCATATTTTCATTATACAGATTCAATTCCTGTATCGAATCTGTATATAGAGCATTATAAAAAAGGATTTATAAGAGTTTTTCCTCATTTTCTTGATAAATTCCCTATAAACACCAAAAACAACAACAAAATAGTAAAGAGCTTGCTTGATTCAGAATTCATACCAGGATGCTGCCCATGTTGTAAAAGCTTCTGTGGCATTCTCATGAACTATACCCTGGTTAGAAAGAAATATATTTTTAATGATTTTTTTTGAAAAAGTGAGATGGCAATGAAAGGAGTAACTTCTTTGAAGAAGCTGGTAGAAGCTGGTTTTTGACATTACCTCACTTTTATTATTGTAGCGCTTTCTTCTGATGAACCCATGAGAGGCAGTTGCACAGAAGTTTCCTTTTATGACTCTTCAAGAGTTTATTTGTTTTTATATTAGTTTATTTGGTTTTATATTAATAAAATGCAGAAGAGAGAAATTATACATGCTTTAGTTTCCAGTTTATACTTTTCTGGGTCATAACGTGATACCAAGTCATTACCTAAAGCAAGTACATTTTTGTGTTATAAGATTAGGTTTTGTTAAATTGGTGGGTAGAAAAACTGCTTCCATCTCATAGTCTTTTCTGTCATCTTTGCTCAACATTTGGAAACCAATGACCCGTAAGAGTCTCTTAGAAATCCCAGTGCGATATGTAGGAAGCAGCCAAGTGTCACTACTTGTCTCTGGCTTGCATAGCTTCTTAGATCCTTCAGATGTGATTTAGGTAGCTATGAAGCTGTTTTTTCACAAAATTTGTTGTAAGGAAGCCAAATTGCCTTTTTCTAACACCTTGAAGTCATAAAAGACACAATTGGTATAAAACCACCTTGAGTCTTCTTAATACGTATTCATCCTTAGGCTAAACACAGCTCACCAAGGCCAACCTCTGACTGTATAAAATGCTACAATGAATAATTTGAAGTCTTTTCTGAATACTTTTAGAAATTATTTTCTGGTATATTGAGAAACCTTTTTTTTATTTCTGTGGTAGGTATAATCAAGATGTGGACTGCTTTTCTTTTTATTTCCATGCACGTAATTTTAGCATCAAATCTGCTCAAAAATAGCATGCTGAAGGATAACATGGTGATTAAAAATCATTCTACTTTTGAACTATATGTGACCTATCAAAAATTCAGTGAAAAATCACTAGCAGCCTGAGCTCACACAGAGCAGACTGAGGTTTTTGGTCAATTTGTACTCAGTAAGCTCTGTAGTTTTCTCTGAGCTGTAACATTGACTTAAAATACTTTAAGACCATTTGTTCGTTAATTAGAAATCAAAATAGTTTGTTTGTGAAATAAACAAATTAACATTACACTATTAATTCAGTAGCTTCCAAGCCTGTTTTTAAATTAACTGATTTAACAAAACTTACTTTCTTCTTGAAGAGAAGAAAGCCATGAAAAAAATCCAAACAAATGAATAAACAAATAAAAACCAAAAAAATCCCTCAGTGCTATTTAGACCTGTGAGGCCAGATTACAAAAGTGTTGCCTGAGTTCACACACTGAAAGAGATGGAAGATAAAAGCACGTATTATAAGATCAGAACTTCTTGACTCAAATCAGAATTCCGAGACTAAATGAAAATGAATAGTTAAAAGTTTAATAGATGTAAGCTAGCATGTTATTACCTGCACCAAAAAAGATAATTTGGAATTAAATCTTTTTAAAAGCTTTTCTTATTTTTCTGAACATAATTTGAAAGGATTCTAGCTCTTGTCATCAAATTTATGCTGATGGGAGCTCTGTGAAGTAGTATTTAGTGCTGACTTTGACAGAGTTCTCATGCATTGCTTTGCAATGTTGTCTACCAGCCTCCTTTCAGACCCTGATAAAATGATTTTCATAGACACCAACAGGTTCTTATCATTTAAACAACATAAAGTTTAATTAAATGGCATTTAAAGTATAGTTTTTCTCTTGTAGTGTTCCTCCTGCATGTACCTTTCTTCAGTCACCTTTCTTCATCCTTCATTATGTAATACATTTCAATCTAAGCAGCAGTGGAGGAGGCTCCAGAGGCAGCAGTTGATAGGAATAGTCAGAGGAGCATGGAAGGAACATGTCGTCAGCAAATATGGATATCCAACCTAGATACCTGCAGCCTGCCAATTTCTCTGCCTGTTGTAGACACTCACATAGCTCACATATCTCCAGTCAGAGTAAATCATTTTATCTATTTTTTCCTCAGAAGAATCTTTGGAAGAAAAATGCACTATCTTCTCTGATTGTTTCATATAAACAGTTCGTTATCTCAAATGGGGCCAATGGAAGGGGTGTAAAGCAAATATATACAATTGCCATTTCTGCTCTCCCGTGGGCTCGGGGTCAGTGCTGTGTGGGCTTAGAGGCTTTGCTCATCCTTGTTGTTGCCTTGAAAGAGAAGCTAATACTGACTGTGCAGAGTCAGAGTTTGGAGGTGCTTGGAAAAGTGTAGTTATTCCTGTGCATCACCGAGTATTGATTGTCAATGGCATTCATATTTCTTCTCATTCTAAGAATTTCTGCTGGTCTACCTAGTAAGATGTATTGCATTACAGTTTATATCTAGATTTTTTTTCATCCTTAAGAGTAGGAGATGAAGCATTTACACAATAAAATTAATCTTTGTATATATATATTCTATGTGCCACGTTTTTTTATCAGAGGTCTTAACCTTTGGTATCAAAAAATACCATAAACTGTAAAAATTAAAGAGGGCACTAAAAACATAGTAATAAAAAGGGCATAGATCAGTTTAAAAATACCAATAAGTTTTCTAGTTGAATTGTTTAATACTGCTTATATTAAAAATTTATAGAACAAAAATATCAGTTATTTCTGTGCATCTGACCATCAAATTGCAAACTTGCCTATTAGATAGAATAACGAAGTTCAAAGCAAACACTCATGTCTAAATGAAAAAAAATTGTAAAATTTCAAAATACTTGAAATTAATGTCATAGAAAACAACATATTTCAAACATACCCATACAAAGTCAATATATCTCAATGTAAGCTTAAGAATGATCAAATATTAGATTACAGATTTTTATCTTGAATAAGAAATCTCCATTGGCATCATTTATAACAAGTCTTCCAAAGAAATACACTCAATTCAGAGTAAATCAGTCTCTTGAATGACAAGTACTAACAAGTATCAGAAAAATGATATAAAAATATTTGTAGTAAAATTTGCCAATGACCAAAAACCATAATAAAGTATCCATTTTTTTTTTAATTTTTACTGTCATTGTCAGTCTTGAGTATCAAAACTATAAACCATTTCTAGCTGCCTCACTTTAAGGGGTTGGATTTGCTCAGAAATGCAGTTCATTCTTTTCCTCATGGTTAATTACTTTATTTATTTCTTTTTTAAAGCGTCACTTTAATAGGATTAGACTTCCCCTAACCCGTACACAGCTCATCTTCATCTTCTCTTGGAGAGTCGAAGGGAAGTTCATCCTCTCCCAGGCAGACTTCATCCCACATGCAAGTAACTACTTCCTGCTAAGCCATTAATAAATCTTCTGCTATTGCGCTTCCACCCATTTGCAAATCACAAAATACCAAATAAACATAGAACATACCAATTAATTTAACTCGCAATTTCTTCTGTAAAAGATTGCAATTTTTCTGGATGGAACACGTCTACATGGTAGTTCTAAACCTCACCATACCTTCATGTTATGGAAGAAAATACTCAATATAGAGGTTGAGTATATCTATATATGCTCAATATATAGAGAGATACTCAGTGCTTTTACAGTATAGTTATAAAATCAACATGACTTGTCCTGACATTTTTGTTTAAAAGAAAGTCTTCTGAGGTGCAACTGTAAATAGATAATATTTTTTATAATTTTCTTTTTATTCTGACTAGTTGCCAGGTTTTAACATAGCTTCAGAATATCATGTTTTACAGCAAGAATTTTGCACTGTTATCTGGAAGGATATGTGCTTGCCTATCAGACGGTCTGGTTCAACAAGGCCTCACCTACACAGAGGAGACCTTAGTGCAAATAAGAGCTTTCCTTCTGCTTCCTGCACTTCAGTTTCCAGGGAAAATAAAGCCAGACCCACATAGGCTCCAGCATTTTCTCTCTGGTCCAATTCCTGATCTGGATAATTAAGAGCCTGAGATTCGCCAAAACACACAGGCCATGCTGAGAAAAACATATTTTTATCTGAATTTGGATTTTGAACTTGCACGTGCTTTCAGTTAAAAGGATCTCTTGAAGAACTCCTAATGAACTGGCACATGTATGTAATCTGCCATTTAAAGTTCAAGTCTCTTTGTTATTTTTTATAATTTGGGCTTCATTTGGGGGATTTGGTTTATATGAAACCCAGAAAAAGACAAGGTTGCCCTTGTATTGTTCTGTTATTGCCATATAATGCCTTCCACCACAGACAAAAAAGCTGATGGTATGAAGTTTCTCTGTTTGGGTGCTGCAATGATATTCAATATGCTTTTTGGAGAACTTGTGCGGTCGAAACCAGAGAAATCAGAGCTTTTCTTCTGACCTTTCTCATGTGCTTTGTAGAATTGTGATAGAATGGGAAAATGACTTCTAAGTCTGTAAGCTTTTCTTAAAACAGATAAAGGGATGTGGAATTTCTGGTATCGGATTGCAAGTGTCTTGAAGATCAAGAAATCATTTAAAAGCTGTTTGAGGCTTTTATTTAAATTCATATATGCTGTAAGTAAATTTTGACTGCCCTGAAATCAGTGAAGTAAAATGCTTTTATAAGTTTCAGTGATGATATTACTGTTGCCAAAGAAATTACTTTATTTCAAGATTTTTCTTACACTATACCATGAGTTTGGAGGTGCTGCTGCTCAAAAAGGGGGGTACCTGGGAGAGAGCTGGCAGCTACAGCAGCTTTTGCATCCTTCTCTGGGCTGCCCTTTTTTTTTCTAGTGTGCTTCATAAATCACAGCTTGGAGGCAGAAAATGGTCTGTAGGTTGTAAAATGGCTAAAGACATTAGATTTAGCCTGCTTTGTGTAAAAGAAAACATAATGCAGGATTCAGTAAAAAAGGAAGGCAAATGGATTTGCTTCCTACACTTTGCTTTTTAAAACTTAGAGTAATGATGCTCTGAGCATACTGAAGAGCCTGGGATATGCAGACTGAAATATTTCTCTGAGGTTTCTATTGCTGGGCTTGTTCTGCCTTGGTCAGATCCATCTTCCTAGGTCTGATCTTGCCCATGTCTGATCTAGATCAGAGAACCTTAAAAATGTCTCTGCCCTCAGGGTGAGTTGGGAGAATTTTTACTGTGTAGTAGATCTCCCTTCCTTCCCCTATCCCCTCCATATTTGAGCCGTAGGTGGAGAAAATACCAATATGTTTGCTTGTTTGTAGCTGGCTTGCATATTACTGCCTCACCTTTCAGCATGATCTTTATAAGTGTATTAAATAATAGAACACTCTAACAGAAAAATATGTGGTATTTTACATGTATGTTTCAGGGCATGATGCGTATGTCCCTCACCTTATTTTTACATTAGCTGATGGAGTTACAAGGGTGGGAGGCAACAAACCCTGTTGAAAATAGGGTCCTGTTCTATGAACTGAGGCACAATGAGAAAAAAAGTATCAGAAAACAGTATGAGAAAAATATGAGAGTTGCATGTACTTGCAAATCAGGAGTGTGACAGTTAACAAGCACTAAAAGGTGTTTGCTTTAATAACGATGTCTTGAAAATATGTGGTAATTAGGCCTGATAGTCTCTAGATGCACTTCTTTCACATCAGGCTTACGATGAGCATTTAACTCACGGAGATATGTTCTTTCATTAAAAGTGATTACTCAAGCATGGTTTTGATATTTTTTTTAGGGAAAATGTAAACAGGTTTTAAGTCCTATAGCCTTTATGTGCTTCAAAGATTTCTTTCTGTGTCAGTCTTCGGTAAGCTAAAAGGCTAGAAAAGAATTTGAAATTGTGGTTTTTAACCCAGTATAGATTTTTTCCCAGAATTAATATTTAATAAAGGAAATTTAGTATCTAACTGGAATGCAAAATCTATTTAACAGCGCAATACTGTGGATTTATATCCTCTTTTTTGGAGTAAGGTAAGACTTCCTACCAAATAATGCAGGATCTAATTTTCTTAGCAAACTCTGGAGCACAGAGAAGCATTATTTAAGTCATTATTACCATTTTTTAAGGATTATTTTTAAATCATATAATTTTCACATTGCTGAATGACATTGGGTATGTCTCTATCTTGGGAGCAAACATAAGAGATTAAAATCTGTCTTCTGTTTCTCTTCCTTCCCTCCCGTCCTCCCTCTTTCTCTCACAGTGCACCCATATCATTGCAAACATTTGCCAATGTTGATATTTTATCTTTTTTAATGGTTAACCACATCAGCAGCTGTTGATAGACTCTGCGACAACATAATCTGAAGGAGAGGAACTGCACAAACCCTCCCATGTCTCTTTGTTATGTATGTTTTCCATACTTCAGAGTTCTCTTAACCTCCTGTCCATTCATCATGAAGAAGACACGAGGACTTCTTAAAGCACAGACACAAATTTATCTGTTTCTGGAGTTCACTAAATACTCAGATGATGGGAATACGTTGCTGTGCAAACCCAGTAATATTGGCAAGTTTGTGGTTCAAGTAAGTGCAAACTGTCATTAAACCATTTATACTGATTTACCGGTTAGACAGCTCATACAAAATTGTTGTGAGGAGGTGAAGCACTGGCCATATAACTGGATGACAGATTAGTTTTTCAACCCTCTCACAATGTAGTTGAGATCTAATGCCTGACGTAGGTTTGCTCTTCTGAGCAATGTGGATTACACAGACCTTTTATAAGCAAGCAGAAATAGCTTGATGAGTTTTTTCTCACTTGTAGCCAATAGAAAGGTCTATCCATTATATTATGAACAAGCACTTTAGGTAACTATTGTGGCATTGAGTGGGCTAGTTTCTTCACTGTGCCTTTTGCTTTCTATGGATGCTGAGGATATATTTTAATATACTTTTCATTTGTCCTTCTCTGATGTATCCACTGCTTTGTCCAGAATTTTTCCTCACAATATCATAAATACACTACTCCGTTTTTCTTCAGCAGGATATACAGGGAGCGAGCCCATATGAATACAATTTAGTAATTATTGATATGCTGCTGAATAAAAATAATTCCATGCATATACATAGAACCACAGTCTTGTAATCAAAAGCAGGCATAAATAGTAGTAAAAATTTAATTAAACCAGTTGTATTACTGTTATCCTTCAAATTCAAATGGAGCAGGGAAAAGGTATTATTAAGACAGATAAACAATTTACTAGGATTTACATATATTTATAATTTAATTGAAGAAAATAAATATCAAGACTAATTTTAGGTTAAACTAAGTCAAAGGTTATAACATGAAGGTGCCCAAATTAGGTTCTCCCTCTATAAAAGTATGTCTTACCAGAAAAGAGCCATGAAAAAGAAATGACTTTGCATGATTGATATGTTTAGCTATATACATATGGGGGACGTCTGTAGCTGTTCTGGAAAAGCTATGACTAGAAATATAGGAATATGGGAGATGATTCAGCTAGGGTTTTGCTCCCTCAGTCTTTTCCTGTACTTGGCTTAGTTTGAGTACAGCAGAAAGGTAAGCCAGGAGCATATTAGAGAGAGAGATTTCTGGTCAATCAGAGCACCAAGTCTATAAAATATTCATAAAAACTCAGCTATTTGAATTGACTTTTCAAGTAATAAAAAAATACATCAAAGTAATACAGTAAATGAGGAGGCCCCTCTACTATGTCATATAAAGCATAAGGATCTATTTTAAATATTTGATTATTGAAAAGTAAGTTATGCTTTTCCTGATGTCACAATTGTAGGTTTTCATGCAATATGAAGCAGTAACGAAAAACATACTGTGTTATTGTTAATGGCTTTATTTTAACTGCCTAAACTAATGAGCATCTTTGATCTTCTCTGATTTCTTCATGCTTTGTTGTTCCTGTCATTGTCAAAAGCCCACTTCTTCACTTTTATTCTAAAATAATCTACGTATTACAAAGTGACTGTTTCTGGACTGCAAGTGAGTATTCCACCAGCAGGAAGAAAGGGCATTGTTTGATAAAAGCAGCTGTATTATTGAGACAGCTACAAAATTAAATAATTTTAGCAGAGAGCAGATTTTTTCCTCCCCTGACAGTCAGGATTTAAACAAAGGAATCATCCCACATTTGGCAGATAATTTTGCTTCTCCAAGGGAGAACATAACACTGAGTGGAAAGTGTTAAGGTCTCATTTTTCTGAGATACTTTTCTTCTTTGAACATTTTCAACTGCCTTTGTCATGAAAAAGCTAAAGAATCTGAACAACTGTAACAATTACTGTTTCGTGGATATGAGCAACCTTCCTGTCATCATTTTATGAGTTCATTTTTTATTTCAGTTTTGAGACTCCTGCATCACTAATTTTTGCTTTGGTTTCCAGAAATGTAGGAGGACACCTGACACCTTCCATATTGCTGGTGTGTAAGCTTGAATAAATTTTTTTAAAGCATCGCTTTTTGATATTAAAAGGTGTTGGGGAATGGATGTTTGAGCGGGGCCATGGACAGTGGCAACGGCTGGAGACCACGGCATCATAACCGCGAGAAGCTCATCACCGACAAGGACAGCTCGACCTTGAGCAGTGGGGAAAGTACCGAAGAACCCCTATTAGGAAGTAAAAAGCAGAGGTGCAAACGCAAGAGGGAGGGGTTTGACAAATGTAACTTTATGCTTAGCCAATTGTATGTTGGTAATCGTTTGAATGTGACCAATCATATCTTGACTAGTGTGCATAATGAACCC
>JAOEHY010010348.1:0-10624 GCA_025447955.1 Psilopsiagon aurifrons
ATGTCCTTTGGGACTGTTGAGCTATTATTCATAGAATAGATGTTTTTCTGCAGATTCCTAGTATTAGATGGTATTGAAGCAGCAATGTAGGTTTATTTCTTACTTTATTTCTGGATAATACCCAGTGCAGAATGGTCTTGGTTTGTTGCTTTTTTTATATCAGGTAATTATCTTCATAAAGTTTTAGTACACTTCTCAGGGACTACTTATATATATTTTTATGTATGTTGTAATGTTAAATGCTGGGGGGCTTTTTGTTTTCAGTTCTGTATGGCTCTTCTGTCTTAAATTTCTTATGTTTGAATAACGTTTAGGGTATTGGAATGAATGAAAAGCTGCAGGATGCACAGAGTTAATAATAACGCACCATTTAACTTCAGTAAAAACGGAATCAGCAGTGATTTTAATTACTCAGGATTTCCTATCTTTTGTCAGTGTGATTTTCTTTGTTATTCTGTTAAGGTGGTTTTTGTCTGCTTTCTTTTTTTTTGTTTTTAAGTTAAAAATACTTTAAAAACTATGAATAGTGCCTGAGAATAAAATTGTGTAAAAGCAATCTTTGCATTGTGAGTAGAATTGGCATTTAAAAGAGCATTTAGTTCTTGAATTCTTATAGAACACCTAGGGATGGATTTATCTCACCTTTAGCTATCTAAAAGCAAGGTTTTTAGTCTAAATGGGGAGCCTACCTAGGCTCCCATATTTCCAGATTTCAAAGTATTGCACTTGTTTGTGCAAGAAACTTACGTGAAGGATGAGGTCTATTGGTCACAGCATTCCTGCTAATTCATTTTTTTTCCCTCTGCTGTGGTTTGAGATATGATTTAAAGTTTCTGGTACCTGTCAGTGAGCAAAACCTGGGGTCTGGGTATGCCTGGTTTGCAGGTGGACTTTGGGCAACCTTCTCCACATCGGTGTCCATCAATAACAGTGTTAATGGCAGCCATCTCCTCTGCAAGCCCTAGGAAAGCTAGAGGCTGAAATGATTACCCAGCAGCCAGACCCAGCATTCTTATAACTTTCTAACACCTTTGCAACAAGTGTTACTCCTCGCCATGCATGCAAGGCACATCTACTCCGTGCATTCGCCTTGCAGGAGCAAGTAAAATAAACCCCAGATCTGGCTATATGGAGGACAGCTTTATTGTCTATGGGGGTGGCTGAGGAGGGAACAGGAGGAAGGCAGGTGATGTTTCTTAGCCAAGTCTTGCTCACTTCTGCTGTCTCTTTGGAAGAGGTTTCTTTGCAGACACTTGGGAAGAAATCCTGCTGCTCAGCCTGGCACCAGCATAAGTCTATTGGTAAAAGAAGGTCATGGAAGAACCTCTATCAATATGAAGACTATATATATTCCTATGTATGAGCATATTGCATTTATACCATTTGAAGTTGATGAGGCTACCTACATGCTTTAAAATATGTTAATTTAAGGGCTTTGTAGGGTCAGCATCAGAACCTGTAGTGATCAAAGGATTGAAAATGGTGGGCTCCTGGGTCAGTTGTGTACCCTTTCTGCCTAAGAAGCCACGGTGCTGCAAAGTTCTAAATATAAAGGCACATCTTCATGATAAAACCAAGATTTTGAGAGGCTAAAGTGCAATCAGCGGTAGAAAATAAATGACATAAATAACTTTTTGATCCCAAATACTGTGACCCCAATTCTGTAGAAAGAAACTGGAAAAAAAAAAATGACTGAATCTCACTCTTTATTTCATCTGAAGCAATTTGACATCAATCAAATGACTATAGAGGCAAAGGCATGAACGTTTATTTCCCAGCCCACAGGATTGCTGTCAAATTGCAACTTTCAGAATTGAAAGAGTCGTTAAGCTAGATTTTCCCCATTTTCTTCCTAGTTCTTTCCCTCAAACTTTCAGAAATGTGCCTCTCAATTTTGCAGTGTACTATTCTACAATGGGCGGCCAAATTAAAGAAGCTCCTGAAGAAATTCTGTACCACGCAGTGGTAAAATGTCCTTTTTCTGTCTGCAACTCAGTGTGTACCCATCTAGAGGAAGACTACATCAAAGGACAGGGAATGAACAGGATTTGAACATCAAGAGATTGCCCTAGTGAGGTTGACAGGTAAAAGAAACAAGTTTGATACGCTCATGTTACATGATTTGAAGCTGTCTGGCTGTGACTGGTTACCTCCAGTCTGCTGCAACTCAGAGCAAGCACTCAGGCGTGCTAAGAAGGGGAACCTGCTACTTAGTGGTTATACTTTATGGGTGTCAACTTGGAGCAAAAACTTTTCATCAATGTTATTCGGAAGGCAGGACATGCAATCATTTAATACTTATTGTGTTTAAATGAATAAGACAAGCCCATCCTTATAATATCTCATTATTTATATTTATTCAATGAGATCCACTTCAAAATACAAAATCGGACTTTAGAGGTGTTATCTACTGTTGCTTTTGCAACAACACAGTTTGGTTAAGTCCCATCGGAGATCTGTGCTGTTACCAAGAGAGCTATAGAAACCCACTGAGGGAGCAC
Organism: Psilopsiagon aurifrons; assembly: GCA_025447955.1. NCBI lineage: Eukaryota > Metazoa > Chordata > Aves > Psittaciformes > Psittacidae > Psilopsiagon > Psilopsiagon aurifrons. The sequence goes on from JAOEHY010010348.1 coordinate 2,502, forward strand.
CCACCCAAAAGAGTTTATACTCAAACATGATGATACTGGTGATGGGAATTACTCTCATTCTTACCAGTCAGTCCCAGAAGTAATGCTCTGAGAAGGTGCTTTCTCTTTTATTAATGCTCTTGTGTTGAGTGATATTTGTGAGGAATATGACCACCCTCTCAACTGCTGCCAATACACTGGGAGGTACCTAAATCTGATCAGTGCTTTACCTTCTCTGAAGTTTTTGAAAACCAAAGCTCTCTGTTAGACCTGAGCAGGTCGACACTTCCCTCATCTTTAAAACCAACTATGATGTCCTACTGATGTCTTCCAATTCTCCCAGTCTGGCAGTAACTTCAAAGCCTGCCTAATATATGCAATTTTCTCTTAAAACAACAGCGAAAAGCTTCTAGTGGAGAAAGTGCCTGTCTGCTGTGGTGACCCATGTTCAGCTGTGTACTCTGCTAGAAGGAATTCCAGCTTCTTCTAGAACTGTTGGGTGCAGAACTGTTTTGATATAGGAGGTGTGATGCAGGAGGTGCTGATCAGCATCACAACTGATTCACTTTCACATTCAAATAAGTAAAAATAATTAGGCTTAATTTGCTCCTGTTTCACACTGCTGCAGGTCTGCTGGAGCTCCCTGTGTTGCCTGATGTGTTTTGAGCTGTTGACGTTGGAGCAGGAGTACCTGTCCACCCGTTTTTCCCAGGCTCCAGAAGATCTGAGCATGTTGCTGGGTTATTCCCATTGAGATAGGTGGCTATAAGTACACTTGGGTACTTTGGAACTGTTGTTAAGGAACTGGTACCCAACTTGAGCTAAGTCAGGCACATCCTTAATGCCACAAGACATGGATATGGAGCCCCAGGCATTTGGGTGCAGTGATCCTTCTGTGGGAACAGAGATCTCCCAAGCACATGATCGCATTGCCCAGCTGCTGGCAGCTGACAATGCAGCCCTCTGGTTAGATGTATGTAAGCACAGGGGGAGAAATATATTCTCAAGGTACTGATACCTTGCAAGATACTGCGCAAGCAGTAATTATCCTTTCCCTTTCTGAAGTTGTGCAGGATTCGGTCAGAATAAATGATAAGCAGCGCTAAGACAGAGCAAAACCAAAGGACATGGTTTTGGCAGAGACTCCTATGGAAGTCTAGTCTCCTGGTATAAGGCTAGGTTTGCCGTGGGAATGGTGGCACTGCAGATAACCCTGTACCAGAAGCCAAATCCAGCGAATTTGGAAGTTCTGCTACTGTTTTTGCAGTTTTCTCTGGTATTTCTTACCAGTGGGAGTCTGAAGGATTATAGCATAGGGATGACAACAGCTTCATGGTGTAGCTGGATGAAAGCATAAATCACAGTAATCATGTGGAAGTGTGGTGTACGGTGTGTGTGTAACCCCTGTAATGCACCTGGGGAGCAGAAAAAGAGTAGCAGTAAGTTAGACTGATGCAGGAAGATAGGTTTATCACTACCTCCCTCAAATGCTATTTTTCCTGAGGTATAATGTTTGGATTTTCCATTTTCATCTATTTCCATTTTTTTTTTTTTTTGCTCTAGGAATTTCTGCACCTGGAAAAGTAATAAAATAAAAGAGGTTGGGAGTGAAGAATAGGAAATCCAGTCTATACCATTTCCTTATGTTGTCCTTATGTAATATATATAATATAATACTGTGTTGGGAGGCTTCAGTACAAACCCCTGTAAAATCATGATAATCTGTGGTTTATTCCAGTGTTGAACCCTTGGCAGACGTCACCAAGTTAAGCTTGCCTTGCCTGCCAGCATTTAGGCATTCAGATATGTACAACAAGCAGTTTGAGCAGTATAGCGCTTGGAGGATTGTTCACTGTTCTTGTGTGGAAATGATAATGAATAGATTAAGCCTCCTGTCTGTGCTGTGTGGCTGAGCTGACTGCCAGGATGGTTGCTCTTTGTGCTTGCCAGATGTGAGACTAGGGGCAGCTGTTTGGAGAAGTGTCCATCCTCCAAGGCAGGGCAAAGAAGCAGCAGCCGGGCCTTATCCTTGAAGCACAGGCTTAGTAAAGCTTCTTAATTGTCCCAAGGCAGGAGGACTTTGCTGGCTTTTGCTCTCCTGTAGTACATGGCCCAGCAGCCTCAGATGCTACCTACTAATGCTACTGTAGTAGGTAATGCTACTGTAGTAGCATTAGTCAGTGCATAGAAACCTGTCTAGCAGGTTTCACAAGGGCTAATTAGGAGCAATCAGATTAAATCCACTGTTACTTTATTAGAGGAGCTCTAAGCCAGTGGCCTGTGGGCATAAACCCCTGTTAGTAAATCAGAGAAGTAGCCATTTGTTGACATTTCTGTCTGTTGGCCCCAGACATCAACCAGTATCCTGTGGCTCTTTGTCATGTGCACTTACACCACTGTGGATCAGGATACTCAGTTCAGATTGTTACAAATGCCTTTATCCATTCCCATTGACATTTTAAACAAACGGTGATCTATTTAGTACAATAATTACAGTTATTTGATTACCTTTCTTTTAGCCTGAAGTAGAAGGCAAGTGACAGATGTGAATACCTCTGAGACCAATACTCTGCAATAAACTAACATTATTTATTGCAAGATGCATTTTATTAATAGGAATTGGCAGTAATTAATTCACTAAAGTTGATGTTACTAATAATTGCATGTAATTCATGAAATATTTATGAAAGAAAACTGTGTATAAAAATGATGCAAAGGTCATTTAGCTAATTAGTTAATAAATATGACCAACATTTATAGTGAGTCTCTAATTCTGTATAGTTTCAGATTTATCTTAGTGAAGTAGTTTTGGAAACCTTTGTTAGTACATGGCATCTTGACATGGAAGCTAATATTTCTGGTTATTGTTTTGAGCCAATGTATGTGCTGTTTCCTTTCCTAATTCATTTTGTCCTCTTTCCTTGTTCATAGTGAAAGATCCTAATTAGAGATAGCGCTAGCTCAATCTAATTTTGGTTATCAGTGAGTTGCGGTGTCTCCCAGTTTAAGGATATATGAATATATCTCTGTCTTTTTAACTTGATTCCCCTGACTTTCCTTGGAATCAAATAACCGTCATCCAAATTAATAGCTGACATCTGAACTGGAAAAATCTTAATTTCATTTCTGCTCGCATTGAATTCAATGTCTGAAGTGCCCATTGACCTTGTGAGATGCAGGATCAGACCTTGGGCCTTTTCCATGTTCATGCCTGGAACAGTAATATTGCACTAGTTTGTGGCAGCCTTTGCCATAGGATATGCTGGTGATATTTATAGAGCAAAGTGCAGAATAAGGTTATCTTGTTGCTTAGGTCATCCTGGGTAAAACAGGCCATGAACAACTTTATCCTGTTTTGAATTAAGCCAAAGGACTTGTGTTTGGTTAATACCAGTCTTTCAGAGATGTTCATAGTTTGAAACACTACGAGACAGGGAATCCACGCTATCTTTTTTGTCATGCTCCAGCAGCCAGCCAGGCTCCCCTTTCAAACATATCTGGCTTCAGCCTCTTGCTGCAAGTCTGTGTCAAACACAAGTTATTAGGCTCAGTGAAGAGTTTGCTGTATAAAATTCCATGTTGTCTTCTGAAGAAGGGCAGAGTTGGTGATCTAATAATGCTCATTTCCATGAGTCTATGCGAGCCACCTTTGCACTTTCCTCATTCTGGCATTGCTTTGTGCTCAGTCATAAAACAACCTTCAGCACTCTGCCTTTTGGCAGAGAAGAGAATTGCTTAAGGACTTCAGGGATGAGGAGGTGAAGAGAGTGCTGTGCTCACTGCCTTAAATCTAGGCGTGATGAGTGGTGACCAAGGGCTGATGTCACTTCTACATGCTGCTCTGTGGGTGGATTAAGTGGCTCTGGTGCAGCTCTGAGCAGGGAGAAGGACACCCGGCTGCCCTAAATCAGGGAGGGGCTGGCCTGTATTCATCAGCTCTCTGGAATAGCTGTTCCCTGTCTCAGTGCTGCTGTACTCACCAGACAGCCATCGCCATGAGGTTCTTAAAAGAGAACTTGTGTGTGGAATCACAATTCCTTTTGTTTCATGAATAACAGACTGCTCACCAGTAAGGAAACCTTGGTCTTTGCTGCTGAGAGATTGATTCTCATGTGTGCTATTCACAGCAACACCGTATGCCTGGGATCTCCCTTTTACTGAGAACCTGTCCACGTGGGACAGTGTCTATGATAATGTCTTTCATGATTGTCCTCCACTGATATTCCAAACATACATAAATCAAACTCATAACTGATCTATGCATAACCTGAGTTATAGGTCTGTAACTGAATCTGAAAGGCCTCACTGGTGTCTCATGTCTTATTCAGTTTTTGTGGACTAACTTTCTAAAATAAATCTTCTTTAAAGAACAATTTTATTGTATGGCAAGATCTGGTATAGAGAATGTTACTGCATTAGGCAATAAAATGTATCTGGGCAGGCCATATACTCTTGAGTGACTGATGAGCTTCAATAGAAATTACTCTGCCTGATAAACATTTGTTTTTACTTAATAGCAGTTTTCCTTTTTAAGCACAAACATTGCAGTTGAATATGCTCAGCCTTAGTTCACCAGGACAGTGCAGATCTTTGTGGTTTTGGCCAATGGGGTTAACTAGTCTAGAATGTGTTCTGCCAAACTCATTCATTTCTGTGCCATTCTTCACGAGGCAGCAGAGGTGGTATCGTGCCTGGTGGTCAGCATTTATGTGGATGAAATTGGCTTGCAAGGGCTTTCGTTGAATTGGTTCACTCAGAGAAGGGAATTTTCTGGAGGAAGAGCTGATTCACAGGACCATTTTTGGCATCTTTCTGTGAGTCAGTGTGGAAACACCCATGACTGCAGCAGTGCAGGAGCGTGCTGTCATGATCCAGTTCCATCATGCCCTGCCAAGGACTTGGGTGAAGGAGCTGCTGTGCTGCTCACAGAGGGTTCTGTGACCACAAGCAAACAGACCCAGGCCAGACTTTGCCTGTGTAACTTTGCTACTCTTCCAGTTTACGTTCCCTTTAATGTGCCAAGTGTAAAATGGGTCTTGAAAGAAAGAAGTCTCTATCCAGTCCATGCTGAACAGAGACGAGCTGCCTTCAGATGGCGAAAGCAGGTGGCAAATTGGGTACTGTTGGTTTTGGGGTCTGGATGCTACTGTCTACCAAGAACTTGATGGAGGAGCTCAGATAGAAGACGTACAGATGGAAATTATATCTGCTAATATCAGGAATTATTTTCTTTGTTCTTTCTAACTTACTTCTAACATAACAATATTGGGTTGTTTTGTGACTCCCCCCAAAGCTTTGGGTGATGTTCCTCTGAAAGGATACTGGACAGAGAAGTGAGTAGAGAAAACAGTACCAGAAAATAATCAGACAAGGAAGGATGGAGATTGCAAGGTCATTCCTGACTTTTGGTTTCACCCCTCTTGTTTTGTTGGTGGGGAAAGCTCCTTGGGCTCTGTGGCTGGCATTGTCTGCAGCATTCCTTCAGCTGCTGAGGTGTATCCTAGAGAGTTAGAAACCGGGACTGGCCAAGCTTGGGCACTTCCAAATGCCATTGCTTTGTATGCTAGTGTATCAGTATATACAGAATAATACATTGAAAGCTCTACTTTCTATAACTTCAATGAGCATGAATGTATAAATTAATATCACAGCAACAAAATGACCACCGTAAGGTGCGGGTTAGAAAGGAATGATTGCATTCAGTGATGAGGAAGGAGTTTTTAACCCAGTGGTCCCTACTGAGATGTTCCCATCCTCAGCTGATGGCAGTGCCTATGCAAAATGCATGCCTCTCTGCGCTATATTGAAGAGGATGAGCTTAGAGCCATATCAGTCTTGTAGTCTTCCTCTAGTAAATCCATCTTGGCTCATTAGTAAATGACAGGATTTAGTCTTGCATTATTATATAGCCTAACTGAATAGGGAAACAATTTTCTGAGATGATTTGAATTGCCTGCCTTGGAATATAAAAATGAAAAAGCTCTTGTTATTTTCAACTAATAAACAGGCTCTCAGGAAGAAAAAGCTGCAGCAGCAAACAAGGAGCAGCAAAACAAGACAAGGGAAATATGCACACGAGGTTCTGCTGTGCAGAATATGTACAAATCCATGGTACCTCTCCCTGCATTGTAAACCATTTTAGCCTTTTCTTCAGTTACAAACAGTCTTCCCGATGGGCAATCGCCTTGTAAAAAAACCTGAACAATTTTGAATTGCCTTGAATAAGCTTCCTAACAGGCAACTGGTTCTGATAGAACAATTTTAAACTCTCTGTCTCCTAATCTTCTGTCGACATCATTTTTCAGAAGGGGCAACAGCACCAAATTAAATCCTTTTGCTGCAGACAGACTGTCTGATTGCATTGCGACTGTTGCCCATTTTGAAGATTTTTCTCGAGCAGTTTAAAACTAAGACAAGAGAGAAGTTCATGTGTATCCATGCACGCAGATGCACACAAACCTTTGCTTCCCTTCCCTTACACTTACTCAGTGATGAGATATATTTACAGCGTTAGAAATTCAGTCCAGTTTTTCTACCCCATGACCAACTCAGTCTGGTTGAAAGCATCAAAACCTTTTTTTCCCAAAGCCAGACTGAAAGCTACAAAGAAATAATGAAAAGATGTATATGAATTAGTTTAATCCAAATACAACTTATGGAAAGAAGCAGGAGGAAGTGTGACAGGCAGCAGTCTGATCTGATTTGTTGTGTTCATGCTAAAGCAGGAGCAAAAGGCTTAGCTGTCTTTTGTCTTTGGTATTTCTTATGCTTTCTTCTTATCTCTGGAGCTTGGCTTTAGGAAGTTTGATTTTTGACCGAGATGCAGCTATTAGAACTGAATAGCAACAGTGAGCACAGCAGAAGAGAGAGAACCTGGGAAATGAGATGTGCTGCAGCCAGCAAATGGATTTGGAGAACCTGATTGCCATATAACAAGAAGCCTCTGGGATATATTTTACTTACTGGTGGAAAGGAGAGAGCTATAATCTTGGGACATGTTTCTAAGGCCTGCAATGCACAATCATCACTTTTGGATTGTGTCCAAGTGCTGCTCAGAATCCCCAATGGCTCTTGAACGGCATTAAATTAAGATGAATGTCACTTCACATCTCATTGCGAATGCACTACCTGGAGCACCGGTTTGCATGTAGCATTCCTTTTCGAGCAGAGACTTCTGCCTTGAGGGAGGTTTGATGCAGCTAGGAAAAAGGAGGAAAACCTTTTCTCATGCTCCAATCTCTAGTCACTCAGTGCATAACCAACTATGATTCATCAAAACCTTTTCCTGGAGCGCTTTGGGTTGTGTTCACGGGACCTAAGTCAACACTCCTTAGCATGCCTCTGCACTGAGGACATAAAGGAGGAAGGCAGATGAGCTGGGTCTTCAGGCTGGAGTGATTCCCCACTGCTGTAACAGTTTTAGTAGCTATTACTGCACGTTGGCTCCCATTTCAGATCACCAGCTTCTGTAATTGCTCCATCTCCACTGACTAAAGGGTGATGTGCTCTATGTGTTCCTGCTGAAGACTTGCTTCTGTGTTCCTTAATGTCTCTGAAAATCACTAAATACTCGGTGAGATACTTCCAACTAACTTTAAAGGGACAACATAAGTACCTGGGGAGGGAATATTTCATAGTTTCTATGATGGGAGCCAACTTCATAATTGACTTGTTACTTATTCTTGTAATTATATCAATCACAGGTTTTATCAGTAAGGAAGCAAAGATGAAAGACTGGTAATTTTCTTCAACAGCAAATTAACAGATATAGAAAGGATTATAAATACATATTCTCTATAGCCTATTAATAAATTATTATTAAATATGCATATCAGCTATATATTTATTAAAAAAGCATTAATGGTTTGCAAAAGAAAGACACCACATTATAAAGAGAGGGTCTTCACCATCTACTCCCAGGTGCAGGAAGATATCTTAACCAAGACAGCTTTAAATAGAAGTATAAACCTTATCATATTTATTCTGTAAGTAGCTCTGAGGCAGGAGCTAGGTAGAAGTTGTGTCTGATTGCATGAAACTGTTGGAACAGGTCTAGAGGAGAGTCACGAGGATGATCATGGGACTGGAGCACCTCCCGTAAGAAGATAGGATGAGAAAGTTGGGGCTGTTCAGCCTGGAGAAGA
>JAOEHY010010349.1:0-31677 GCA_025447955.1 Psilopsiagon aurifrons
TCATAAGCACTAATGTTGCAAGATTTGTCCGGAGTTTTAGCTCTTCTCCAAACCTATAAACAAGTCTCAAGAGCTGGAAATCAAATCATGGAACCAACTATATTCATAGGCTGGTTTTAATGATTTTGTTATATTCAAAATAAAAAAAATTGTAAACTATTTTCCATTTTACTCTAATGCCAAATTAATGAAATTAATTTCTAAATTTAGTAATTTGGTGTTGCAACACACATATGCAAATTATATTCTTTATTTCATAAATGACATAAGACATCTTCACACAGAGCTGTGATTTTTCTCCTAAAATTAAAGTTATTTCCGAACACCAACTAGATCTATGCAGTGAGGGTCAATCTGATCCAGGGGAGATTCTAACACCCGTCTTCAGGCCTCCATGCCTGTCTAGAAAGCACAGTTGACATGCTTCGTACAAGACTGAATTCACAAATAACTCAATCATACAGAGCAAGGTATCTGCCATCAATGTAGATGTGACAGTTGCAAATGAGATGAAAATTAGTATTTTGCGAACAAGATGCTACCACTAAACAATTACAAAGCGAAATATCACAGTCTGTTTTCAACCCTTTTTGAAAGACTTTTCACATACCAGCTGGCACTGAAAAGGCCACTTTGCATTTGCTCAGCCAAAGATTCTTCGGACCTTAGAGAGTCTCTAACGGCAGAACTGAAGGGACACAAATTGGGCTCTCAGGCACGGCATTGGGAAGGAGCCTTGTAACTTCTCTAACAGATAAAAAGCATCAAAACAGCCAGATGCTCACAGTAACAGAAAAAAAACCCAAGCCTAGCTGATGACTGATGCAGAGACTGCTTCTTTCTCCACTGCAGCTGCTCTCCCTGTTAGGAAGCTGGTTGTTAATGCCCGGCTGCCAGCCTCAGGTGCTACAGGAGGCTGAAGCAAGCCTGTATGCAGATGCTTCACAGCAAGTGCTGAATTACTCCGTGAAACCTTCCTGAGAAGCCTCGTAATGGGGATGCTTTTCTCTAAAACTGTCATTAAAGGTTTAGGGCATTTCTATAGGCATGCAAGGTAAGACAGCTCCTATTCGGATACAGTCCTGCTTAGCTTCACATGAACAAGCTTTTCCCTTGACTCTCTTTCCCTCCACCAATTTATTTCTCTCAGAAGATTCGGTTAAATGACATCTGCGTCTGACATTATCACCAAGTCTTCTCTTCCAGCACTAAAACGACTCATTGCCCTTTTTTTTTTTTTAGTTTATATATTAATTTCTTAGGGAAGGAAGGAAATATAACTACTAGCAAAGGAAACAGAGCTGCCAGGACTGATGCTGAGGACTGGCATTGGTCTATGAGCAATCTGGTGCCAGGGAATCCAGGACTGAGAAATAAGAAAGCGGGTATCCCCAAGGACAGGGATAGGGCCCCCAAAACTTCATTTCATTCTGAGTAGTTAGCACTGTCTTCCTGCTCCTCATTTGAGGAAGAAAGAAGATGAAAATAAGATGAAATATTAAAATGAAAATGAAGAAGAAATAAGATGAAGGTGGCCAGGTTGGGTTGGGCTTTGAGCAACTTGGTCTAGTGAAAGGTGCCTCTGCCCACTGCAGGGGGGCTGGAACTGGATGATCTTTAAGGTCCCTTCTAACTCAAACCATTCTATGATTCTATGAAAATTGGGGAAATCATTGAAAGCTGGCACTCACAGAAGCTAGCAGAAGGTCAGACCTCAAACCCAACAGTCAAGGGTGACTTACACTCCTCAAAGGGCCGTAGGAATGGCTCTGCAACCCTATAACAACAGGTCTTGCATGCATACACCAACAGTCTCTCCTCAGCACCCGAGCAGTGAATTAAGGAACTTTAATGCTGAAAGGCATGTTGAGACCTTTGTGTTTCACACCACTGAAAAGGAAGAATTAAAATCTAGTTCAGTCATCTGTCCCCTGTGCCCAAGCAGTGATTTGGCAGATTAGTATGTAGAACCTACAAACACGAGAGAGCTGCTGCACGGAAATGGTTACTGGGACACAGCCTTTGCTGCATGGCCAAGATCCCTGAAATAGGACCATCAAAGCAAAACTGCAGCTTCCAAGAGATTTTTCAGAAGGAGCCCCTCAGATGCTGCAGCCTTCACCTAGCCCCTTTCCTTGGGCTTCCGCAAGGCTGTCAAATCAAAGGCTGGCATTAAATGTTCAGTGCAAAAGAGACACTGTGCACTTGAGGGTCTGCGAGGCATAGACAGCTTTATTAATAGGTATTTGCAAGTCTCAAAACTGAAGATCTTTAAACACCCTTTTGTGCATGTAGCTTTGTAAGATGGGCATCGTAGGCAGGTCTACAGCTCCACAATTCAGGAAAGATTAAGAACAAATATGCCAGGCAACACACACTTTTTAGTGGGCTATTTCTAAACCTGACCTCTTAATATCAGGCTGATGTGCACATATAAATTAAAATTTTAGAAATGTAGTCCAACACTAAACAATAACAAAAAAAGAAATATATAAAGTTATGTTAACTCAATGCCTTTTATTTGAAAATATCCCAACAAGTTACAACTTACAAAATAAAGCAAGAGTGATGAATAACTTCAGAAGATAAAGATAGAGATACCTGTTTATCTTCTGGAGGATCAGGCTCCCCTTTGCTGGAATCAGAATTTGTGTCATCATCTTCGTCAGAACTGTTCATGATATCTTCTTCATCTGACTGAAGATCTCCAATTACCATGTTTGGATGATCATGGTGTTCTTCCAAAGACCTAAAATTAAAATATGCTTAGTCAATAAATGTATTATATTTTATTTATGTAAAAAGCCTTCAGTTTTACCTCACGATCAATGGTATCAAAAACATTGAAAATAGTAGCAGGTAGTCTGAAGATGACAATAACAGTGGTGGGCTTTTCTACAGTGGATTCATAACTTTGAAGTGTTTTATCTATGCTGGCATTGATACAACGCTCACTGACAGTGAGCAAAAGCCACAGTACCTTTGGAGTATTTATGTCATTCTTACCCATCAGAGTTTGCCTGACAGCAAAGTTTGATAAATCTATTTCCTTACTGCTATGTGCATATATAGTGCAACATTTGTACTGTGTGCCAGAAGGATAAGGAAGGATCATAGCCGTTTTGCTGCCTTCTGTCTCATAGCATCAGGACTTGTTCCAGGCATGGTACTCAGGCTGGAGCTTTCCATCTGAAATTTTAGATGCATTTATTGTGCAGGGTTGTTTCTCAATGCATACACTGAAAAACTGCAACAGGGACAGCAATATTAACCATTCTGTTCAATAATTCTTCTTTAAAACATGGAAACGGAACCTTTTGTGATTCAAAACTACCACCCCTCAGAGACAGACACCTTACAGGGAACTGTCAAAGCTATAAAATATAACCTTATTCTGCTGCTGTACAATGATTACGGAGGTCTCTCTTCATTAGCTTTACCCATATTTGCAATACAGAAATTGCATGAGACAAGCATACAGCCTTCTTCCCCTAACTAGCCTTGACAACTTCAGTAGAGATTTAAGAAATGCAATTTTAGAAAAAAAAAAGAAAAAAAGGGTAAGAAAAGATAATGAAGAAAACAGAGACTAAAGGAAAGAGCCTGAAGTGCTGGTAAAGTTGCATAGAAACACAGCAAATCCCTGGGCTCCTACTTTTAACCCTTAAAAATATCTGATAATTGCTAATTACACTAAAGCTGTGCCTGAATTCACATAATTTGCATTCAAGGCCTGCAAAAAATGTGCTGGAATGCCACAGACTTACTGTAATAGGAGCCAGAAGTGATTAGTTACCCTAGAAAACAAAAAGCAAATCTAGAAACTCTTATTCCCAAGCTGCTGCAGTCAGCAGAGATCTCACTGTACTGATCAACACTTAATTTTGTGCAGCCAACATCTGTCAGGGCTACACACTTCTCTGCCTCTGTACGCAAGGGACCGTGATGTATGATCTTCTCTTTTTCTTAACTTTGAATCACAAGAAAGCAGGGATAGAGGGCAGCTCTTCAGATCCACCGCCTCCAGCTATGATAATCACCAGATAGGAAACCTGTCAGTGTGGATCCCATGGGAGGTGGCTGCCACTAACCTGAACAGCAGAAGTAAGGAATACCAGCTGTGTAAGGATGCTCTGGCAGCCACAGCAAGTTGTTGATTATTCAACACTCAAGGGAGAGTTTGAAAAAACAAAACCAAACCAAACAAAACCCACACCAAACAAAACAACGCACAAATGCTGATCACAAATAGAAATATATTTAGAGATGGCAATGAGATACGTAGATTAGTTGGCTTGCAGACCAACTTTGGCCAGCCATGAAGACACAGAAGATTAAAATAGCTTTCTGCTATTAAGACAACACAGGAAGGACTCAGGAAACACTCAAGCAGTTACTGTCTCCCAGAACTGAATGGGGCGGGGACAGGAAGGAGACTGCAAGCTCATCACTGATTTCAAACAAACCCCTGAGCCAAGACTGCAGCACCGAGGGTGCACAGACACCCCCATTTATTTCAATTTGGAAATTATCAACTTCACAGGGGAAAAGAGTGGCCACCAGAGAGATGGGCACTGATAACAACAGTGCATGGAGTACACCAGGGATAGCCTCCACGAACTTCAGGGAGGCAAACAAGAGGCTTTTTACTGGAGCTTTCCCTGGTAGGGAACCACGCTAGCCGGGCGTTAAGACTTCTGCAGTTACTTGTTAACTTCAGCAATTCAGAAAACTCCTTGTCTATCTAATTCAAACAACCTGTTGGCCTGACAATGTTTATTAGAGCAGATGCCATCTCATATCCTTTTATCTTATAAATGACAAACATCTTTATTACATCTATAACATTGCACATGGTAGATATATCTTCATGCTTTAGTCAAAAACTGCAACAGAAATAACTACTGCTACTCCTCTTACTATGCTACTCACAGGTTTACTACCTACATCTGCCACTGAATCTACATCAGATCTGGGATATTTTTCCCCCATTGCAAAATGTATTAAGCACTTTAACCACATTGGTATTCACTTTTTTGGCCCCTTACTTTACTTTGGTTATGGAAATTTTATTTACCTTTTTCCTATCCTTAATATTTTTTTTTAATTGCTGCTGTATTTGCTTTTAACAAAGATTCCTTTCCATCAAGAAAACATTATTTTCACAGCTGTGAAATCACAGTTCTTTTGCCTAAGCATATTGTACAGGATGCCCAATCCCAGATTCTGCTGTCTTTTCTTATTTAAATTTTTGAGGGCAACTGAAAAGTTTTAGAAAACCTGCCTTTAGGAAGTCAGGAACAAGCATATTTCTAGAGGAGGCTGTATTCTGATGATGCAAACATAACCCCATCACCACTGAAGGATGCAGACCAAACTAAACAGACCGTGCCGGTGAAGAATTTTCTAAGAGAAAGACTAATCAGCTCATCAAATAGAAAGTTTCAACGAAAACCCCCAAACTATTAAAAAGTTTTAATAATTAACTGCTGATGATACAGGATGTTCAGAAAGTGTCCACAAGCGGCAGCCACTCACCATATACATTTTTTGACAACTGTGAACCACAACAATGCTAAAGCAGAAACCTTTTTTGCTTGCCTTTGTGATGTGTATGCACCTACTATTTGTGTAAAGGAAACTATGAGAGCTGAGAGCACCATCTATGAAATCTTGCCTATGGTATTTTCCCCACCAATCAAAGCATCTCAGAGTAATCCCTATATGTATTTATCCTATATTTGCTCAGTTCACAGCCTAACATAGCCCTCTGGTTCTTCCACTGAGTACATTTTGTTGATTTTTTCTTTCTTTGCTTTTGAAAGAGAAAACACAGTGGATGATTAGATGATAAATGATCAAAAGTCAGTTCACACCCAGCCTTTTTCCAGAAACAAATAAGCTGCCACTTCAGGGATAGGGTGCAATGCTGTAGCCAGGAGTAGATGCACTCCTGGTGGTATCTGTGGTTATGTCCTCTCTTTCAGATAAGATGGTAGCAAAGTCACTTTGTTGATCTGCCTTTATCAGCCATGTGCTGGAGAACACGTGTCTCTCCTTGGACTTACACCTTAACCTTTCATTATAAATACCATGGCTTTACTGTCAAAACAGAACGTGGTTTATTTACTGATTACTCTTTCTGTACTTTTACCCCTGAAGTCATCTATAGCTAAGTTCTCTTTAAGTTAACCCTGGATGCATGTGGCCCTTAAATGAGTTTGGAAAGAGTAGTAAATCTTTAAATAAACAAAAGCTTTCCTACAACATATCAGTTTCCCTTCTCCAAAATATGGCATGAATGCAGTAATGGTTATTTTTAAGCAGCTCTTCTGAATGGTATTCTGGGGATACTGTGAACTCTATCTTGTTCCCTCTTAATCGCAATTCTTTGTCCTACCCACAGCATTACCAAGAGAGACTTCTGCATTATCTGTCATGTGAAACACCATCAGTGCCAACTCACCGTGCTGCCCACTGAGTAAGAATATCTTGCTGTACCTTGTGAGCAAGTTACCTAAAAATAGATGTGGGGGGTTTCTGACACATAAATAAAGGGATCATCAGTATGCCTCAGAATGAGGAGTTTATGGGGGATGAAGAACATACATTGTGCTCATTTCCCTAATGCAATAGTAAAATATTAATAAAACAAAACATGCAAGTCCGAGCAAAACATACTGCAAGATAAACTGTCAAAACTTAAGAACTGCCATCAAGCTATTACGGACAGAAAAATATATCTTCATTAGCATAAAACCCTCTTACTGTCTTCAAAAGATCACAGAATGGTTTGGGTTGGAAGGGACCTTAAAGATCATCCAGTTCCAACTCCCCTGCCATGGGCAGGGACACCTTCCACTAGACCAGGTTGCCCCATCCAATCTGGCCTTGAACACTGCTGGGAATGGGGCAGCCACAGCTTCTCTGAGCAACACTGGAGTGGCTCACCAACCTCACAGTAAAGAGCTTCTTCCTAGTATCTTCCTAATATCCACTGTCTTCTAGTTTAAAGCCATTTCCCCTTGTCCTATCGTTTCTTGCTCTCATAAAAAGATGACCAAGACTAGTTCAGGCTGGCTTATTATAGAAGCTTCAAACTACACCTGAGGCTTCACTTCCAAGCAGTGTTGATTTACATACTGCAGAGGACACTATAGCCCCAAGTCACAGTTAACATTTCAGACTCAGCTCCCTATTTAGAAGGCAAATAGTATTTAAGCTTGACTGAGACGATTCAGAGAGATTCTTTGCTGTGGAATGCCCTAACATTAAGTATTTTATAATATATTGAAATTAGTTCAAGTGTTAGCATCACCATATCTACTAAAAATCCACAGCTCCAAAGTATTTGTTGAAATAGATTCAGTCATGCTGCTGTTTTACATACATTTCCTTGTGTTCTTCATTATTTTTAAATGTTTCTTCTACTTCCATTAAGTAATCAAAAATATTTAGGAATGCTGAATGAACAGAATCTTGTACAAAACAGTCTGCTAAATTCTTCTTTTCCCATCCTTTTGCTATTTTAAAAGGAGTGCCCATACTATTCTGCTTTTTGTAGGAATGTCCCTCCATTTTTACCCTTATTCTGTCTCTTCTTCCAGTATTTCACTGCACTTTTTTATGGGTGTTTTTGCTTGTTTATTTTTAAAGAAAGCCTTCAACATACAGTCAAAATCACACAAACTGAAGTTCTGCTCAACTAAAAAACACGCACCAAATACCAGAGCGCCAAAAAGAATACCCGACTATATTTCATCTCAAATCCTTTTTGTATTGCTACAGCATTTCACAATCCTTTCACTGTTGCTTGCATCTCACTTTCCTCCACAGAAGCAACAATCGCTACTGCTGTTCACCCATTTTCAGTTTTTCGTATCACCAGTCCCCGCAATCAATTTCAACAATTAAGTCATGTTCAGCTGCCCTTTTTATAACCTGAAAGCACGCTGTCTCTCTGTGGAGGCAATGGCCATTAAGGCTATTTTTTCATAGTGCCTCATTACTTCTAATAGCTGTAGGTAAGGCAGCATGCCTCACTGACCAATTCCCTCAGTGGATCCTAGTTGTACACTTCTGGGAAACCCCAAGGATAAAAGACTTAAAGAGAGAAAAAATACAAAGAAAAAAAAAAAATGTGTTCTGTAGCTTATTTTCTCTTTTTCTATTCCCTACCTAAATTCAGAACCTCTCAAGGTTGAAAGAAGGGCTGCAAATATAGAATTAAAGTTAAGATCCTACAACAATTTAGGGAGCAATCACCTGATCTGAGTGCTGAAGGTAACAGAAGATGCTCTTGGAAAGCCAAAGCAAAAGTGAAATAACTGCTTGATTAAAAATTGCACGATTTTGTTTCATGAACTTCCTTTTGCTTTAATTTAATACTTTTTACTTCAGACAGGTCAATGCCTTTATCTAATATCTATTTGCTGCAGAGTTTTGGAAAAAAAAGAAGCCACGACAAATTCTAGAAATCAAGCATACTTGGCAAAG
Organism: Psilopsiagon aurifrons; assembly: GCA_025447955.1. Classification (NCBI taxonomy): domain Eukaryota; kingdom Metazoa; phylum Chordata; class Aves; order Psittaciformes; family Psittacidae; genus Psilopsiagon; species Psilopsiagon aurifrons. The sequence continues at coordinate 8,497 of JAOEHY010010349.1, forward strand.
TACAAAGATAATAACGAATACTAACCACGAGCCCTAGTGAGCTCCTATGGAAGTCTGAAGAAAACACATCACTGGGTAAGTGATAAGCAACACTAATAAAAGCATCAATTAATGTACTTTTTGGATGAGTTACATTTTGCTGCTCCTGAACCATCCTCAAGAATCCAACATCAGCACCTGTTTCCTTTCTCAAACCAGTCTAGAATGCAAAAAGCTGAACTCCGTATCACTCTAGATGCACCTGGACCCTAACCCACCTTACCCCATAATTTAAAGTTCAGATTCTCTAAGCAATTGTGAATGTCTGCCATTATAGCTAAAACATTCCCTCCTTCATTACAGAATAGCTTGGGTTGGAAGGGGCCTTAAAGATCATCTAGTTCCAACCCCTCAGCCATTGGTAGGGACACCTTCCATTATCATGTCCCCCCGGCTCCTCATTTCTCCTTCAGCCATACTAGACCACTAAGCAGCAAATAAGGATGAAATACAGCCTGGACCAAGTGGCTTACTTATCTGAGTTATTCCCACAGCATCAGTCACCTCTCTGGTTTAATGACAGATGCACAGATGGAAAGAGCTGAAGCTGAGATCACATCTCTTCTCTCTAGGTGCTGTGGACAGTGTGAGAAAAGGCGGTGGATGCTGCTACAGCTCTCTCAGTGCTGGCTTGGCTGCCAGCACTGGGGACTGGTTGCCTTATTGCAGCCAAGCTGCTTGGGCTTCAATTTCTCTGCCAAAAATGGTGCTTTTTCACAGCACACGAGAGAGAGAGATAGCATGGTGTCCTCTCAAATAGGATTTTACATGCTAAAATTAAAGTTATGCCATTTGTTCTACAGTGACAAGTCAATGATTTTAATAAGCTCTTTGTATTATTAGGACTAATAACAACAAAAAAGGCAACAGGCCTGGAGTTTTTAATGGTCTGATGCTAGGAAACATGACAGTCAATTCTGTTCTCTCTTTTTTATTTATATTTTCAAGACTGCTTAAACAGAGCCTGCCTGTGAGATTCATTAGTTCATTTTGCAAGCTATCCTTCAATAGCTGACATTGCTGAGGAATGAAAACACCTCTGTGTCAGTCTTTAAACAAAAACAAGCACTGTAAAATGAGAGGCAAACAAACTAGACCAATGCATCCATGATTATTTGCATAACTTATAACTGTTGTTCTATATTCCCCCTGGGATGTTTAAGGAACTTTAAGGATACAATTACAAACATAAACACTCCTCAAGAATCACAGCCAGAAAACAGAAACAACCTGCACCCAGCTGAGCAGCTACAACTGAAAATGTTCTGTGCACATCAAGTTGCTTTTTCAAATTGTAATTTAAAGATTGCAAGAACTGAAACAGAATTATTTTAAGCAATATCATATGTATTCTATGCGTGCATCTGCGTTTTTTTCATAGAAAGTCAGGACACTCGATGACAGGGATCCACTGCCAAAAGAGAAGTTCAAGACATCTTATTTGAAACAGATTCGGTTCAGAGCTGCTTGTGCTTCTAAAGCTGCCTGCTGCCCCCCAGGCAAAGGGCCAGCTGCAGCAAGAGGCCAGGTGGGAATGCCAGGAGTTTGCCCCTGCCAAGAGAAACGCCAAGAACTACTGTCTTTGCCTCTGCCTTTGCGTGCTCACACCTGGGTTTTCTGGGCAAGAAGGATATCATAAACACTGCCTAGAGCTGCCACCACATTTAGCCTGTTAGATCACGCCACTGGCAGCTCCTTCTATACTTGGCTAAGCATGCTGCAAACTGCAACACCTGACTCGCTGGAACCAAAGTTAGCCTAGTGCTCGCAGGCAGCAGCATTTAGTTTAGCATTTGTTATCCTCAAGCCAAGTCAGCACTTACTTCTCTCCTCAACAAGAAAAAAAAAGAATCTGACTTGCATTCTAAGCAAAAAATAAGCAAAACACTTGTCATATGTGTTTCACACTTACTAAATCTTAGCTTTTTTTTTAGCCATCGATTCTGTCGGTCACCCTACTTCAGGCACACAATGGTCAATACAGTCACCCACATACTCTGTTGCAGGACTTAAAAATGACAGTGTAAGAAAGGTGCAAACAGCTCTCAGATCATCTCCATATTTAGCTGTGATTTGCAAACACGAGCTCCCGCAGCACACAAGGACCGCTCTCGCCTCAGGCAGCCTCCCATGCTCACAGGAGCTATCTTCAGCCGGAGCTTTTGTTGACAATTCCTCAGTTCCTTGGAAAGTTCAACATAAACACACACGCATGCTTCAGATGTTTCCACACTCACCATAGAAGAGCTGCATTTAAGAGAGGTCCAGTACTAAAAGTCTTCCAAGAAAAATGGTGCCCATGGTGTGCCAGTTCAGCTCCCGAGCAGCATGGCACAGCTACAGAGACAGTCACATCACCCTGACTCTGCCTGGGCGGCTCCAGCAAAACTGCCAAAAGGAGAACATGCCAACGGAACAGAATACAATCCAAGAGGATACAAGGGGACAATCTCAAACATTAGTACTGGAGAATGAAACACTGCAGCAAAAAATGGGGATTTAAACCTCTGCCAGGAGACTTGCACAGGGGAACAAGTCACTGCATCAGTTCTTCCTGCCCCCACCCAAAGTTGTGAGGGATTACCTGCCTCCCAAGGCAGGTACAGAGGGAAGTCTGTAGAATTTACATCTTCTTGCCTTCCCTTATCAGCGATTCTCATTTCATAGGGAGAGCTGCAATGCTTATGGACAAGAACTTCGGAAAAAACTCCTGGCATGGAAGTGACAAGCAATATAAAACAGGAGCACCAAAATATGGCACTCATTTACAATCAGGACGTGCTATTCAAACTTCCCTCACTTCACAAAACAGACCCTAGGGGAAAAATGTTTATAGAGAAAGAACACCAGGATCAGAAGAAAAATAACACTTTACTTCCCAGTCACACACACACGCACAAAAGAAAAAACACAATGCCGGCACACACTGAACAGACCTCTGGAAAACTATAACCAAAATGTGACAAAATCTCAAACCAAATGCATCAAATAGGAAAGAAGAAACAGTCCAAGTGAGAACAAAACCTCCATTAATATCCATTTCGAGCAAAACTGATTTTACCTTGCCAAAGCTAAGACGACACTCCAATGTATAACTATTTCTGCTCCACTACGATCGAGTTAATGGAAGGCCCTAATCACTTTCTGTACTGACTCATCATTATTGTTATGATTTTGGGGTGACTTTAGCCCTGAAATCAGGACTGTAATACCTCTCTTCAAAAAAGTTGCTAATTCAACTAGAAATAACATGCAACCATCTCACTCTATTTTTTTTCATGTCAGATATCTTGAAGATGACAAAAGAGAGATAAGGAGCAGTGTACTTGGAAGGTAGTGACTTGGATCTAAAATAAATATGGAGAGACTTTACTCTCAGACACACGACTGAATGTGCAAGGGCTCATGCAGCTTCGTGAATAGTCTGCCAGAAAACATAGGATGGAATAGTTTGGTTAAGAACAACACAGACTGGCTGCAGGGAATAACTGAGCTGCTTGCAAGATCTGACTTATACTCTCCTCCTCTAATCTTTTGCACAGATTAGAAAACGAATGGGATTTAGACACTGTTTCTAAACTACTCAGTACAGAATATCCAACCCCAGGAATAATACCACTGAGGAAAACCAAAACCAAAACCACTAAACCCCCCAGAAAAATCAACTGAACTCTGCACAGTAGAATTCACTGAGCCATAGGCTCAGGTTGTAGCTATCAAAATGGCAGTTTTGGTAAAAAGCCCATTTAATTTATTTACATGCATCTCAAGAGATTATTTTAGTCCACTTCTGCTTGAGTGGAGCAACTTCATAAGCACAAAGATATATTAAGAAAAACTTAAAACTTGTGTAAACTTAATATTTTTATAAGAAACTTCTTGGATTCTAGCATCTAAAATAAAACCTACATTCCTTAACCTAGAATGTTTGTAGTGCATTGAAACAACACAGCTGCATAGTCTTGTAAGGCTACTCCTTAAAACATCTTTAACGGAATCAAACATAAATGTTGAGTAAATAAGGCATATTAACAACACTGTTGGCAATTGAATAAAAATCTGAAGCTAATATTTTGATTGCTTTCTTTCAACATTTGTTTTTTACCCCCCAAAACCTTGCTGTTTTGCATATACAATTACATTGGACCTTGCTGCAGTTAAAATATCACCATACAAACCAGAGCACCATGAAGCTTCACAAGCACATTTCTTGAGCCAACACTGAAAATAACCCACAGGAAAAGGCTGTTGTTGAGCATATAAATGGGTCTTTCATCAATTTTCATGTCACATTTGACTTTCCATTCTATATTTGAGATACTCTCTGGAGCTACACTTTGTTAACCTGCAATTTATACCACAGCTGGCAACCAGAGACAGAGCATGCGTGTTGGAGGCCAGGGAAAAAGACCAAAATACAGTGACGCTATGTTAACTTCACTTCCCCCATCTTAAGAGGAAGGAAATGCATACAAAGAATGACAAAATTAGCTAAAAAAAACCCAAAACCACCAACAAAAACAAACCAACACACACACACACAAAAAAAACCCAAACCCACAGCATAAAAGAGGAAAGAAAAAGCAATGAAATTCATCTATAAAAGTGCGCAACACCTGAGTTCCTGTTATCCATACACAGGGGGGCGAGGAAGAAGGCTAAAGGACACAGGGTTTTATGCGTGGCTTTGCTTACTCCAGGCTCCTCCACATTGCTCCGTCACCCTTTGGCTGAAGGCAAGAGCCGACACGGTGAGCTAGGGCGACGTCACTGGGAGGAAGGACAAGGACATCCTTGTATTGTACCAGGGGGATCGATGGGAACAGCAGTTAGGACATTTTTGCCATCTGTGGTGAGCACTTCTTAGGTGAGAAACAAATGATAGCGCAGTTTACCCTCAAAATGGCTCTTAAATGCATATGGACCGCATGTGTGCCAAGGTTAATGTGATGTAATTTTCTAGATTGCACCAGACTGTGACAAAAGTAACCACCAAACCTTCTGGAGAACAGCAGAGGGATCTGCCTAGCAGCCGGGCAGCACACCCCTGCAGTGCGTATCTCAATGCCTGCACCACTGTCAGCTTCTTCCTTATACTCATCAGCACACCCAGCCCCAACCACACCTGGTAAAAAGATAAAGTCAAGAACTCAAACCACATCTATTTTTATGCAGCACTTGTAATACGTCCAATAAATTATAAGTCTTTTATTATTGCACCTCCAACTCTACCAAAAGTTTCCATGTGCTGTGCCCTTGTCAATCTGCATCACCTACCTTTCCTTTACAAAAATCAACAGGGAGCCCTTGAAAAGGCATGAAAGAAATAGCAAAGACAAAAATCCTCTTTCATAGCTACCTTGGAGATCTTCACAATTGGTTTTATTTCATGAGACCTTTCAAACCTCATCAAGAATGGATTGTATACTAGAATAACGGACTAGGCACTGGAAAAACACAGTCCAACTCCTTTCTCTCCCTCACTGGAGAGGGAGAGCATCAGACCTCAGAATCTTTCCAGTGTCAAAACAGATTAAATCAGCACATGTCAAATGCATTTGGATGAGAATGTGTCAAGATTTTTTTAAAGCAAGAAAATTCCCATTTATTCTGATTTTCTTTTAAGGGCGGGGGGGGGGAGCATACTTCTCACAGATTGCTTCAAAACATTGAAGTATTTTCTCAGAGTGTGTATCTTCTTCTTCTCATATATGCATTTTATTTCAGGTTGTATAACAGAATAAACTGTAAAGCTGTATAACTGAAAGCCACCTCAATCCTAAGGAAAACTCCTTTTACTGGAGAAGCAGACCATGAAAACACTGATTTGCATGAAGTTTCCTGCAAGGAAAAAAAAGGAAGACCCAAACCACCCCATATTCTTTCCTGAGCAAAATAGTTCACTGCAAGCCTTTCATGAGGTTTCACATGCCACACCAGAAGTATAAAATAACTGGCCTGACACTATAAAATAGAATAATTCCAAACCTATTGTCAGTGATTTGACTAACCCTTGAGGAAAAAGGACCTCTGAGAGCAGCTTACAGCCCCAGGATGAGGGTGCCACCACATGCATGCACCCAGTTCTGTCCCAAAGTCCTTGTGTCAGAACATCACTATTCCCAAGCAACAGTACTACCACTTCTCACCAATATTTCAATTTCTCACTGATTTGGACTCTGATTAGACACCCGTAACTTCACACAGAATTTAGCTCTTCATAGTCTCTAAAAGCAAAACATAAGAAGTCAGTAAAATAGCATGTCTGGTAGCCAAGAATTGCTTTGTTCATTCCCTGCTCCAGAGCACCACAGCTGGGACTGCCAGTTAGGCTTGGCATTCAGCCTGGCAGGGGACAGGAAGTGGAGATCAGAGCCATCTGACTCACTCTTTACTGACAAGCCCTCAGATTTGGCACAAGCCTACCAGCTGCATAACATGTACATGAGAAAGCGAGGTAGGGAGGGGAAGGAAAAAAGGCAGGCTGAAGGAGCAGAATACAAAAAGAAGGCCAGTGATAACACATGACTGAAGATAATGAGGACTGAGAGGAAAACTGAAGAGACCATTATCAAAGCTGTTCTATTAAAACCTGAGGTACAATTGCAGAGAAAGAATTCAGTGTGCAACTAAGGGTGTCAGAAGCCAGCTAGAAACTTAGGAGGAGATTGGAAGATAAGACAAGCCTTTAGAGGTGACGGAGGAAAAGAAACCTGTCTTCTTCAGATCAAAACCTAATACATTATCATTTTAAGAGCAGATGAAATGAAAAAAAATAAATCTACATACTGGCCCCTACTTAGGAAATTGGATCCTCTAATAAAATTCTGTAAAAAAAAAGTGGTTTTTAATGCATAAATGACACCTTCAACACCTAAAATGTATTTTGTGCATTCAAATCTCAGCATAAGTGTTTGAAAACTGTTTTTAAATGCTATTTAGATGCTGCAGTATTTTATTAATTTAGTGTTTCTGAATGGGAATTTTGCAATTGCAAAAAAAAACCACAATCCCAAACCCTTCCCTAAACACCACATTTATTTGGTGCAATATTGCTCATCAGAAGCATGTCTCAACCCTAACAAAGTTCAGTACATCAAAGAGAAGCATGTATCAAAGCAAAGTGCTTAACCACACAGATTTCAATACTAAATTCAATATTCCAGGAAGGCTTTCATGCACACTTAATTGACCTCTGGGGTCTCAGCCACCAAAGCAGAATTTAGTCCAGAAAACTAATGTTTTACATTGAGATGCTCATTTCTGGAAAAGCAATAGATTATTGTAAATCAGCAGGGATGGGAAAAATAGGAAGCAGTATTTAATTAAACCAACATTACGATTTCAAGGGATTATTGTGACATGACACAACAGCCCTCCACCCCCAAGCCCTTTCCAAAGAAAGAGCCTAGCTGGAAACACAACACAGCTACAGATTTTGTCATAATCAATTAGCAGTCATGTACGTTTGCAACATCTTGAAGGAACACTGTCAAAAGTACCCAGTAAATACAGTATGCTACTCCTTGAAGAGTGAAGGAGCAGACTTACTCCACCTGAAGTACAATTGTCTTGCGTAGAACAACATTACAAATACCAACAGGAAGCCCACAAGATCCAGAAAAGTTTAACTTTCTTCTTTCTGCAGCATGACAGATGTTCCAAGGCACATTCATTGTTCCTTTGTGTCTTTAGATTACCGGACAAATACACACTCAATTGTATTTTCAGTTTTAAGGCTGATATGAAATAACTCAAAAATCAGTGGTGAGTGACAACTGATACCCACCATTAATTATCCAAGCCCATCATTTGCACTTAAATCCCTGTGGGGAGGCCTAAGCAAACGAAAGGTATCTGAATTTAAGAAGATATATGAAGTTGAGGTAAGACTGTCAGAAACTATTACCATTCTCCACTAAAGCATACTGGTTTCACCAGAGGGGATCAGGAGGACATTTCTCAGTAACCACTAAAGCAGTGTGTATATTATGAAAATTTTATCTCTTCCTCCAGAAAGAGATATAATATGGGGTGGTAAAGACACCATCAAACTCTTCTGGTAATGGCAAGCCTAGCATTCAAGCTTAACATACTGCCTATGTGCTATTATGACAAGAAGCATAGGCAATCCATCTACGAATTTCTCAGAAGAACAATCTCATTTGTACATTGGCTTTAATCGTAGAGACAATTTGCTTTGAGATCCCCATTAGCAGTGCATTACAGGAGTTCTATGTGCCAAGACCTAAGGAAAAGTTAAGTGCGTGTTCTGACAGGCTGGGGAGAACAGCAGGCAGTGATTATTTCAATGACATCAGCACTGTTTCTCTAACTGGTTTTATAATACCACCTGGCCCAGGAAATGATAAAAGGCTCTTAAAGAACTATGCAGAAAAGGTAAGATGACATTGATTAAAAAGGTTCAAAGGATTTGAGATAACAATGTATGGGAAAACTGGAGGAGCCGCCTGGCTGGCTCTGTCTGGGCAAGGACTCTTACACCTCCCAGGCCAGAACCAAAAGGAATACCTGTACCTGCTCTTCCTGGTAGCATCTGATCCAGGTCAGGAGACCTCTGCCCGATTGTGTCCCTTTTTTTTCCTGGGAATTTCTTTGTACACCAAGATCTGCTGAGGAAACTGCAAGCATTAATTTGTTTCTTAAGGGAGTTTCTGACTATGTAATTTAGATTAAAACAACCACTTGTATAAAGGGCTTTGGATATGGTTTTCTATGTGTGCTTTTTAAAGAAAACAACACAAACCCAGTTTTGCCAAGAAGAGTGAGCATAGGGAGCAGCTACAGGTAGAGATGTGCCAGGACGAAAGAGAACACTTACATCCCTTTAATCACCAGTGGTACTAAGGAAGGTTTGCATGAAAAGGGAAAAAGTACATATCTCCCACAATCAGACAGTTAAGAAAACTGTGAAATTTTACTCAAGGAGCAGCTGCAGTCTCATATCTACCACACTCCATACAGCAAAACTGTCCTTTACTTTTCCTAAAGCAGACACATTCACCTGGATCCTGAACCACAACACAAACCAAAACAGACTGCATCAACATATAAAATATATCCATATTTAAGTCGATTCTCTTAGGTAAACCGAATCAAGGGAATACCAACAAGACCGCAGTCAAAATGCCTGAAAGATACCCAAAGATTAGATTTAAACAAAAACCATACACTCAGTCAGGAACTTGGAGTATATCAGAGACAAAACCATGAAACACACAACTGTAAACAAGAAGCACACTCAACAGCCACATGAATAAATACACCAATACCAAGCCCATAACCAGAAATCCTACTTCCCATGATAAAGCTTCATGCTTTTAATCAAACACTCCAATGTTGAGATTATCAACTTCCTAAACAATCATTAACATGGGATACCACCCATATAAGGTGACATGGTCCTCTAAAGAATGGTCAGCTCTCAGATTCTTTGGAACATATGTATGTTACACACACATTCAAAATGAAATGAATCTTAGTAACTCTCAGTGAAAAATTAAGTTAAATGTGACTATCTATAAGCTATCTCGCTTATTCTTTTCATTGTTAATATATTATCAACAGTGTAAAGAAGTTTGCTGGGAGCTATAAAATATACAGGCTGCATATTTTGTTCAAAACCTTATTGCTGGTTTCAGATAAATCTTTAGGATCTGTAAAACCAACTGATTAGCTGAAGAAGTTAAATGATACCATACTGGGTGAAAACAATGCTTTGCCTGCTAACACACTCTGACAGTCACAGTTAAGTGATGCTATTTAGGGAGAACATATGAGTTCGGTCATTCTCTAAGGCCCATTCCTCTTCCCAGCATACACAGCCACAGTATTAGAGATATTAAAATATCCGTTCCTGCCTTTTCCATTTAGCATCTGTTTTGGACATATCTATGAGTTGGTCCAATCCCTTTTTGAATCTGCTGATGTTATCTGTCTCCACCACCTCCTGAGACAATGAAACACTGCAGCAACCTGCAGTGTCACCAAACCCCACCTTTCAGTAATATTCTGTGAGAGTCATGCAAAACTTGTGCACTGCTGGGAGCACAGGGAGATACAGAAGACTCACTATATTTAGGGAGAGGCAGTCTCTTTTGTTGTATCTGAAAAGCTTTCAAGACCTGATGAAGAATCGGCGTACCCAAAAGCTTGTCTGCTTTCCCCAGCTCTATCAGCTGACCTAAAAACATTAATTCCCCTTACAAACCTAGCAACCATGCACTCCATGGACCCTTATTCAACTTTGTCCTCAGACAGTGGTAAGATTCATTCCTCCCCATTTAAGTATTCTTAGATACAAGTACATGATCATGCCTGATTTTCTTTACTTAAATCTGGAAAAGCACATAATTTGTTTCCCAAATTCCAATCATACATGAGGGAGAACAAGCCTACTTTTCCTCGACTCTTTTCCAAATGCAGTTTTCAAAACAGCAGAAGCATATAGAAAGATACACAGCAGTGACTGTCCTGCTGACATTTCATCAGCTCCTCATCTAAACACATTTATAACAGACAGAATTACAAAGGAGCTCTTGAACTTCTCTTTTCTCTTTACCTGCCAAGTCTCAAACGCCTGCTTGTAGCTTCGCAAGGCTCCTCAACTTCATAGAAGCCAGGGCTCTGGTCTTCCACACTGCTCAAGTTCTGCCATTCAAAACAGAGATCTCTCCTAGCACGCATAGCAAAAGGCAAATTCTCATACTCAGGTATTTCCTCATAGTGACACACATTCTCATACTCTGGATCACAAGTGCTGGTTACAGAATTCAAATCTATTTGTGACAAATTCTCTCCTGAAAGTACATGCCCATCTAAAGACTCCAGCCTTTGGTTATTTCGCATCTCAGGTTGACTTCTGTTTCTCTGCCTCTTCTTCTGTAACACTGGACTACTTATTTCTATGGAAGGCAACTTGGTAGATTTAGCTTTCCTTTCATGGCCTACAGATGCTATATTCCGGTTGTTACCACCTCCATACCCATCCCCAGTGGAAAGGCTGGCAATAGCACTATCCACTGACTGGCTGCCTTTAGACAGAAATTTTTGGAAGTCGCTTTTCATTAAGCAAACTGACAGTTTCATGTTGAGAAACTTTTTCAAGCTATTTTTCTTCTGATGGTCTTTGCAAGGCTTGTCTGTCCTTTCCATGTCCACAGAAGAGAGAGATTTGGCCCTAGGCTTCGTCACAACAGTCAAGTGGTTGAAGCTGGTAGCAACATTAGCGGTTTTTAATGATTCAGAATTTCCTGAAAATGGAAGAATAGGATGAGGTAACTTCCAAACGGGTTTCTCAGAAAGGCGTTTGGGTATGTCACAGGATGACAGTGTGCTTTTCTCCTTGGCTGGTGGATGCGTGAAATGAGATCCCTGCAGAACACCATTTGATTTGTCCTCAGTGGAGCTGTAAGAACTTTTCTCCACAAGCTCTGCTGATGCAGCCTTTTTCAGCACTCCAGCAGCTGGAAGGCTATGCCTCTGTGGTTTCTTAGGAATAATTTTTGGGGAACTTTCATCCTTCAGTTTAACTTCTTTATCTTCCATTTTTTGTGGGGAAACATGGAGGCTATTGGAAGCAGACAAGTGCTGACTGCTAGTTAATTTGAGCTGCTTTGGCAAACTCATAGACAAAATATCACACCTGACAAAGTTAGTCCTTTTGTCCACAGAATCTAGCATACTGGTATCATCTGTCGTCTCATCCATGGAGTTAACTAAGTTATGGTCTGCATTTAAAGAACATTCAACACTTTCCACCAAATCAGAAGTTTTGTGTGATAACTGAGGCAAAAAATTCTGTGACGTTGACTCTTCTGTAGCAAGTGCCTTCACCTGATGCATTTTGTCGGCATTGCATTGAGTTATCTCAGATTTTTCAGGATGAAGCAGTTCTATGTTACTGTTATAACAAACACTTTGACCAAGGACATTAATTTTTGCTGGCTTTTTACAGCTTTGGTCCACAAGCCCAAAGGAATCTTTCTCTGAATTAGATGGCTCCTTTGATCCTTCTCCTGTGCTGTCTATGCCATCCTGACGGACTAGACATGCAGCTCGTGGCTTTCTTGGCTTAGGGATAGGAAGCACTTTTGAGCTCAGGACTGAAGATGTTTCAGAGAAGGCTTTATCAGCATCTGCTTTCGCACCTATTTCAGCTGAAAGCATACTGTTGCTACTTACATTTTCATTTTCCAGGATTTCCTGGTCCAATGGGCAAGAGCAATTGTGGTTATTTACAGTCAAACTAGGACAAATTTCAGACATCTGAAACTCATCAGCACTGAGCTTACCATCAGTATTTTGTTGCTTCCCTTTAGCTACCTCAGAAGACAATGAAGACTGTACAAGTTCCATAAACTCAATTTTAACATTGTTCTTGGAACTGCTGCCATTGCCTTTGTCAAGTTTATCTGCATACCTGCGCCTCACAGGACTGCTGTTAGGAAACATACTATGAGTTAGGACATCCTTAAGTTTCTCTTCCAAAATGCTGGCTTTCAAAACAACCTGATTTCTGTTTGCCAGTTTTGCATTGTGACTGTCCCCAGGAGCTAGTGCAGTTTTTTCACCATCTTGGATATTCTCCAAGTTTCCAAAGTGCTCAAAAATGATCTGAGTTTTACAGGTGTTCTCTCCGTTTCCAAGCTTATGAAGGCATTCAAATTTGCAAGATGACATTGGCAGAATATATGCTGTGTTACCAGTACTCCCTTCCGTGGCTTCATTTTTATAGTTCAAGTGGTCTAGCGTTTGAGAAGAATCTCCCCTGTGCTCCTCAAAGCTTTTTGTGCTTTTTCCTGTAGATGATGGAGGTTTAACTTCTGGAACAGATGAGCTCTTGAGAACCTTTGGTTTTGGTGCAATTGCTGGCTTGGTTTTCCTTGTTGCTTGTATAACACTGGAAAGTACAACATCGGGCTTCGGTGCAACAGGTGGAGGAGTTGCCTTGTGTCCTACCACAAATTTGGGTTTGGGGGCCACTGGCGGCTTCTTAATTTCTAGGAAGGATGGAAAACAAAGATTTTAGTCACCATCAGCCCACAGAACAACTTCACCTGCAGCACAGTATTATTAATTACTTGTAACATTTAAATCATGTGATCTACAAATCTCAGTGTGTGTGTGTATATATATATTTCTCTTTAAAACATGCCTCTCTTCCCCTCCACTGCTTTTTTAGTTGTTGTCTTTATTTTAACAAGCACAGTCAAGGAGTGGTAGGAAAAGTCTTCAAGGGTAACTTGCTTGTTAAAAACCAGTTTAACTTTAGGAAAGTCCATTTCCTTGCTTAGATGCTAAAAATTACGCTAAAACCAGCAGATTAGCCTGGTTTTGCAGTTTCAACTATTATAAAACCGTTTTCAAATGGCACAAATACGTTAAGTGCCTCTTGTATAATAAGCTATGAAGGTAACAGAAACGCTAGAGTAGCAATCAGGACAGTTCAGTACCTTCCCCTACCACCTTTGGAAATGCGTAACTTAAAGTTACCCTTTCCATTCCTCTTCTTTTCAAACAATATTGAGAAGGACTATCGGTCCAGCTGTAAAACTGGCATGTCACTACCCACAGTCCGGTGAAATGATCTATGGTGCGAAGTGAATGAGCTAATTCATAGCAAGTCAGCACTTTCCTACTGTAAAAGTAAAATACTATTTCTGTGCATCTTATAAAATTACTCTTCCCAACATGCTACTGTCTGACCTAGAAACAGTCACCACTGCTATGACTTTTGACCCACTCGACAGTGCAAGATGACAAACCCCAGGAAGAGCGGACAGCCGGAAAAGGAGCACAAGAGGAACTAGGAGATTATGAAGTTTTGATCCTGTTGTCAGTTTGGGGTTTTTGTTTGGTGGGGATTTTTTTCTGCACGCCTTTAACATTTTTATATCACAGGAGGTCACTTATGACTAATTTATTGCCATACACTGGAAAAATTTCAAATTTCTAAGTGCTCTGCGTGTTTTTGACATATGAAAATTGACTTATAAAGTAAACAAGTTCCTCATTCTGTTTTTTTTTGGGGGGGAGGGTTGGTTTGTTTTGTCGGTCTTTTTTACATACTACCCCTGGTTTTACCTTTGTTTTGAATTACATTTTGTCATACTTTCAGGAAGTCAAACACATGTTAAATAAAACTCTCAAGCAAACATGCTAATTAACGTTTCATATGCTAGGAGACGGCATAAGCCATTGATTTATTATCCCCTTTGAACGGTGAGTTTGGTGTTTGGCTGTTTTATCATTATTATTATTATAGATGTGCAACTGTATCCTAATCTGTAGCCTAGAAATACAAGAATGAAGTTTCAGGCTTGATTTTTTTCTGGTTTGGATTTTTTTCTGTTTGTTTATCCGAAAGAAACCTAGATGGTATTAAAAAGAAAAAAAAAGAAAAAAAAAAAAAAAAGCCAGATGCCCTCAGTTGCAAGCATTTCCCAAACACTGAGCCACTGCTCTAAGCAGACAGCCAGAAACAATGTCCCTACTATAGAAACAGGAAAACCGTGTTTTTCTAGGACATGAATCATTACAGGGTATCCAGACTGACCCCACTTACACTTAGAATAGCTGTCTTCACTGCAGTTACATTAGCAAAGAGATAAAGCCAATGGCTGCGACAATCTTTGGGACATTTTGCAAGAGGGAAAGCAGAATTTCTTTCCAAAGCTCCCTAAACTTGTTGTTAGCTAAACCTGTTGGTAGCTTTCCAAAGCTACCAACACAGCCCGATGAGCTAGTGCAAAGGGTGAAGTACCACCTTCTGCTTCCCATCCAAAGACAGGTTTTCCCAGAGAGTGAAGCGTGAATAGCTTGCTATCAATAAATAAGTCAACCTTTTGAATGGGCAACTACCGATTCCAAACAGCAGAAGCTTGTACACTCACTTCCAGACAAGGCAACTGCCCATTCAGTTGCAGAATGAAGAGATGGCAATAAAGGAGCTTGTTTTCTGTGGTAAAAAAAAACAAGTAATGGATGCCCAGTTTGTCACAGAACACAACACAGTAGTAGACCTGGGCCATGTTCAGTAGCATTTATTAAATCATTAAAGCTCCCTGAAAACAGGGGGAAGACAGTCTGTTTGGGAATCCTTCCTGATACCCAAATGAACGAAACAGATTGCAGAAGATACAAGAGATTAAATTCTGGCTAGGCAAGTGATATCCTGTGGATTATTTGTCCCACTCTGCAAACTGAAGCCCATAAACCTTGGAAGTTTCTCTCTCTATAGTGGGACTGCCTAACATTTTGCACAGCAGGCAAACTAGGTTACACTGCAGGGCTTTCAACTAGTATTTATTAGGGAGGACACTAAGAAGTTATTATACGATACCATTACCTGAATATAAGATTCAAACCTAAAACCATGAAAATGTAAGGGGATGCAAAGAAAACAAACTGGTCATTTATATGCCAAGAGTGGAAACCTAGATAATGAACAGAGTGAGAAAAATTCACTTCTGTTAATAAGTGCTATTCAATATGATTTCTGAAGCTTACTAGAATTTTTCAAATTACTTCAATGTTAAAAAGCATTGGGAAAGACAGAAGAGACCAGCAAGTTGTATGGTATAATAAAGACACCACTGTCTGCTTTAAAGTAATTGACCCATATCTACTCTAGATGAAATGAGCAATGTATTAACAGGCACATTACAGTCTCCGTATCAATACAGATATGCAGTCAACCGCTCAATCAGAAAGGAATGTGATGAAGAGCCCTTTCAAACATAAATATGACGTGAGAGGAAAGACTCCAGGAAAGGAATGCATACCAGTAGTTTTCCTCAACAAAATATCCTAAAGTTTCTGTAAAATACATGCAATGAACTTATTAGAAAAAAGTCACAGCAGGGGTAAAATTATGTTAGATTTCAATTAAAAATCAAGAATAAAGTTTAGTAGATTAAAAAATAATTTCATTCACCATGTCCGTTTAAAAACCAGTTCTACATAATGCAGTGCTTTAAAAGGGGCAATTTCCCATCCTGCATAGAAAGAAAACTAAGGAGGAGGCAACAGTTATGTATAAAGGTGTAAGGTATGAATGGAAGTCATATGAGAATGACTTTTTGTTAAACTACAAGCATAAGCAAGCCTCTTTGGTGAAAAACAATAAATATAATCAAAAAAATGCTATACAACCAATGCAAGAAGTTCTGAGTTGTTTGAAAAATGGGCTTTTTCCTGGTGCCATATGGAACTGTTTACCTATGAATAGAGATGGTTGGCTATGCTCAGGAAAAGTAAAAACCTAAGAGAATTTGGAGATGATTGCAGATAGTTATTTTAGGAGAGCCCCATGCAAGTCTGCAGCAAAGTGGTAAATAATCCTCTGAACTACAAGGAGATAAATATCAAAATATGAACGGAGCTGAAAATGTTTCTGTACACAGCACCTGCCAGACTGTTAGTGACGTGCTGTGTCACCTTCTGGCACTGTTAGATGAAAACTTGGGATGAATGCAAGGAATATGAAGTATTCAAGGTCTAAAAAAATCATGCCTTGAATGCCAAGAAAGCTCATCCTGCCTAATTTAACCAAGAAGTTGAGAAGTGAGATGGTAACAGTATATACACTCACGCACATGTGAAAGATTTTTGGTAACAGATGGCTCTTTAATGAGGAAAAAAAAAAGAAAGACAGGATGAGATCCCACGGCTGACCACTGAAGTTGGAGAAGTCCAAACTAGTAACAAAGCTTTAAAATTCTTACTAAACTCGAAGGACAATTAACTACAGGAACATCTCACCTAAGGTTGTGGTGGAGCCACCAGCACTTACGGTCAACCTAAACTCACTTTCTGAGATGTGTAGAAGTTTCAGGGGACATTGTGCTCTGGACATTGGATTCTCTAACTTGTCTTACTCAGGAGATTAGAACAGAGAATCACTACAATGTCCTCTGCTCCCCCCTCTAATCTTACCTCATTTCTCCAAAAGGATTCCTGCATCCAGACTAGCATCATGGGCTACTAGTAATGAACCCAAATGTAAGAGCAGAAAGTCAAATTTTTATTTGCATAAACAGATGAAATGATGAGGAGACAAAGAAGCAGCCAGATATCCTCTGGCTTGCTTGACTAGACAAAGGAAGAAATCCATAAATAAAGTGACTAACAAAGCTGCCATCACCAACAGGAAATCCACTGCTCATCTGGAACAGCCAACACTGCATTCAATGCTGAAGAAAAAAAAATGCGCAAAAAATAACAACAAACCCAATAAATACCCTTTAAAAAAGTGAATTAAAAAGACCATTACTTTTCTAACAATAAATAGCCATTAGCACCACCTATGCAGGTGAATGCATATGCTGCTCTGTCCTACTTCAGGTCATGCCACAGAGAACACATATTTGTCCCTCCAGTGAATTATCTCCTCCAGTGTGCTGAGGAAAAAGCAACACCCATTCTCATCCTGCTGAGCTCCTTTGCAGCCAACACTCGTTGCTTGAATAGCACATGTGCCTGTCCTACCTTCAAGTTGGTTTAGAGGAAGATGAGAATATCCTGGGGCAATTTCTGCTCTCAATATTTTGGCCTCTAAGAGCCCATTTCTTCAGATGGTAGGATTTGGCAACTGAGGACCTCATTTAAAAATGCTTTTGTGTCTTTCCCTATGCAATATCATGAATGAGCAGTACAGCCAACAAGACAGCGCAGTAGTAAGCACTACTATTACACATCTTTAAAACCTCTCCTCAAATTTTTACCTTTTGTTATCTTGCCTGCCTAGCACAGGAATAGGGAGAAAAAAATATATATTAAGTTGAACTGAGGTAAAAAGTAATTAAATAGCTCTACCTCTTCTGCAAAAGAAATAAAATTACTGTTGCTAAAGGAACATTTTCCCAGGTTATCTTTATGCCCATACTTTTGAAATTATGCTAACAATCTCTACACTTGGGAGCAGGAAAAGAACAGGTTATGTTTACCTGCGTCTATTAAAGAAATAGGGACAAATGGTTCTGAATGCTGCAGTGCAAACATAACTTGATATTCATGTCCTTGCAATGCTCTGCCTCTCTCCAGGTATTCAGTGTCCGCTATGGAACTGTGTCTAGCCATTCAAGAGGTATCCCCATGGCAGGATCCTGCAATCCGCCCTAAAGCGATATCCTTTCTCAACCACAAAACAGAAGGAAGACAGTAAGCAATTAATCAGTGTGACATCAGACGTTGACAGCAGCTAGACCCAAACTTAAGGTATGGGTACACAATCAAGTTACTATAGGGTAAGCCAAGGTGTGAATTTAACAAATCAGCTACTTAGTAGAAGCTGGCCATATGTATATTCTTTCTTACTACACAGTATACAAGGTTTACTCCTTTTCACTTACGAGTGAAATTTATTTCACATATACTAGGAAAGGAAAAGAGCTTGAAATAGTTACAGCTTAACAGCTGGCCTACTGCAAATGTACATATTGGCTTTCTCATGGCACCTTGTTTACATACGCATACTGTATTCTCAACACTAGGAAATCACATCTGTAGGCTATATATGAAAATAAACGATGCCCAGAAGGTATCTACCAAGGGATCCATGTGCTGTTCCTTCTTAAGTGAAAGAAGAACTCACTCCAATAGCTAATTTACTGTTCCTGAGACTACTTTGGGCTTAAAACACTACAACTCACCAGACAGAAAACAAGAAAGTCAATATGGCTTTTAAAGAGCATGTAGGAAGAGAGATAATTATTGCTATATGCTTGGGATAGGCTCAGTGATTATTGTGATGGCAGTTAATACACTTCACAGAGAAACAGATGAAGTATTTTAAACTCCCATTCTCCAGCAACTTAAGTTTTAATGACTCACAAAAAGGCTTTCCAGTTCACTTTGCTTTCAGTTACAGAAAGTAAGTTTCACTAGGTATAAACACTTAAAAAAAGTATTCTGACATTATTAAATTATTTCCTGACAATGTGTGTCTATTCTCTCATTATGCAGAGGCTCTGATTTTCTCAGGTGCTACAATGCTCAAAAGAAAACAAAAAAAGAAATTACTCATGACATCCCGGAAGATAACACATGTATTTTTTAAACTGTAAGGGAAAACGATGGTTTCCAAGCCACAACAGTTTTAGAAAACATCCTAAATAAACTGCTAAAGGAAAACATTAATTTCAAAATCTCAGGTTGTTCACTGACTTGTCGAAATAAAACAGGAAAGTTGGGGATAACTTTAGAGTAAGGAAAGGAGATGAATAAACAACCTTGTAAGACTGCATGCAGAGATAGAGCCGAGTAACTCTAATAAGAGTTGACATGTTAGAGGGTTAAAGGGACATTAAACCCTGTAGGTCTCATTTTTTGAATCCTTGAAAGCAATGAAGTTTGATTGGAAAAGTCATGTTGATTTTGTTTATTCTATTCCTGCTATGTTCCCCCCACCTCTGAATTACACTTTTGACATTAAAACACACTACGTGTTTCTCTTTGCTGTCAAATCAGATTTCAAGCCTCAGCTATACATTCTGCCCACATTAAATAAGCTGTACAGATTCACATATAAGGACTGTTTCTTCAGCAAGAAATGCTAAATGTCAAACTCATAACTCTGAGCTTTTGTTTTTCCCTTTTAAAGGCAAAGCACATACCTGAAGACAGCACAATAGTTCCAGGCAGAAAATGAGTAAATGCACATTCATCAGCATTGTATATAAAGAATACTCATGAGAAAGCAGAGAGAGTAGAACAGCTATAAATGAAAGTTAAAACGAGCATCCAGGTTGATCACTACAATAAAATAAATTTTAATTATCTAGAAGTACTTAAAGTAAGTGCTACTGTTCTTTAGCTCTAACAAGGCCAGATTTACATACACATCATCAAATCTGCAAGCAACAGTTATGGCAGAACTCCTTCACCTATCACTGAATTACATCCAGCTCTGGACTCAGATGTAACTGAAACGATTTTGTAGAGGAACTAGAGAAAAGATATATAGCAAGAAACTGAATATGCAGTGCATTACTTAGAAAGGCAAAAGGCAAGCTGGAGCAGATTTAAGGCCAAGTTGCCAGTGTTGGACCTTTCACAACATCAGCCCATGAACAGGATCCATGTTTTGTATTGCTCTCCATACCAGAGTCCCTTCAAGCAGGCACAGTATCTCTTACAGAGTCCGGCATATTAAGCTGGAGTCACTCCTGCTTGCTAATCCTACCTAAAAATATTAAGTCAATGCAGATGATGCTGTACAATGTTGGTTTGTTGGGTTTTTTCAAAGGTACATGAAATGTTTTAAAGGTACATTAAAAGAAGATGTGAGAGACACTCGAGCCCTTCAAATTAACCTGAAGAAAGAGCAGAAGGATTTCTAGGCATTTCAAGTTCCATCTGAAGCCCTTACACATGCTGATAAGATTTTTACTGAAATGCTGTGTTGCAATCAGTTCTCAGAAAGCTAGCTTATGCAGCACAAATGAGTAATAACTGAACTCACAATTAAATAACTTCAGTGCAGGAAATAGATCCTACATATCACAGGGCCGAAATTAAAATTTAGGAATTGGTAAGTTTTTGTGTGAGCAATAGCTTTATAAAGAATGTATATTTGAGGAGCTAAATCCTACAGCAATACAAAAAGATGGCTATTAAACTTTCAGAACTGTCTTCTGGCAGTCCTCAATCATTCCATACCCTGCCTAGGAGCTCTTTAACCAAAATGTCAAAAACTGACATGACACTGCCAGCAGGATCATGAATCACTGAATCACAGAATGGTTAGATTTAGAAGGGATAAAGATCATCTAATTCCAACACACGCACACACACACACACGCACCCATCACAGGCAGGGACACCTTCCACTAGACCAGACTACTCAGAGCTCCATCCAACCTGGCCTTGAACACTGCCAGGGAAGGGGCAGCTACAGCTTCTCTGGGCAACCTGTGCCAGCGCCTCACCACCCTCACAGTGAAAAGCTTCTTTCTTGTATCTAATCTAAATCTACCTTCTTTCAGTTTAAAAACATACCCCCTTAGTCCTGTCAATAAAATAGGTGCTAAAATGAAAAATAAAATGAAAAAGATGGTAAGATACTGAAATAGCTTAGTGTTTTCTTGCAGTTCAACTGTACCTGCAGTCACCTAGTCCTAAAACCTTCCCTGCTTTCACTTGGGACTGGGTAGCAGGGGGGCAGACCCAGTGGGTGTTCTGCTTGTTTCACCTGTTCCACATACATGTTTTTTATCCTCATATAATCCATCAGCCACAAAATACTCTTCATCTCTTCTTCAATAGCCTTCATGTATCTGTCAGCTTCCCTCTTCCTGCCCACCAGGACTCTCTATGTCTTCCACATCAAATCCCTCACTAAATTTCACATTTTCCATGAAACTATCCCACTTCTTCTTATTGATACCCCTCTGCATCCATTTCTCTTTTGCTTCCTAAGTGACTTTGTTCACCAGAACCACTTTCCTCGTCACTTTCCCCTGAAACACCATCATAACGTAATCTAAATGAAGAGACTCAGTCGCAACCTCACCTCTGGAAGTCCCGACATCACTGTTTAGTGCTAAAAATCTACTCAACTTTCTGCAACTTTGTGTACTATAACAGATTTTAACAGCCCAGCTCTAAGCTCTTGAGCACCCTCTAACACGTATCTTTTATTTGCACAGCTGTTTAACTCTTAAAAGAGCAGGGGTGGGTTGCAGTATCAGCACAATGCCAACACACATGGCAGCTATTAAGAAGAGATAATATCTCACTTTATTGCACGCTTTTCAAGATCTTAACAAAATCAGTTCTGTTACATACAGAAAAAATGGGAACATATTGAATTCAGCAGAAAGATGCATTAAATAGCTTTTTATTGTCCAGTGAATTCTGATTAACTAAGAAAAACCAAATAACTTAATCACAATACAGTTTGGGTTGGAAGGGACCTTAAAGATCATTCAGTACCAGCCCCACCTGCCGTGGGCAGGGACACCTTCAGTGCTGGACTCAAGTAGCCATCTGACATATTTGAGAGTAAAACACTGGGAATAAAGTTAATGGTTTTGCTTGAGGTCAGTGTATTGCTTTTTTCTTTAGAACACCCCTCACCCCAATCCTTACAGGAAGCACCTCGCTGCTTCAGGTTTACACTGTAATTTGTTGTTTCCACACAATACATCATAACTTACACATGACACTTTTTCAATGCGGAAACGACTGTTCTTCTTTTTAAGAAGACTGAGAAAGGAATCTACTCCTCTAACAGATGGGTGAACAAATGCACTAACAGCACACCACCGTGCTGCCAAATAAACAAAAACTACGAGCAAATCCCTCAAACACGGGGAGCTCTTGTTTTAAACGAAGAATTTGCCTTGCAGCTCTTTTAGCCGTAAAATCTGGCAGCGGACAAGAGACCGAGGAGGAAAGGCAAGGAAAGCACTGAAGTAGGTCACTTCAAACCAGCAGCTGGCAAGCTCAAGACGAAAAGCTCTCCAGTACCCCTGCCCCTGCGGGAGGGCTCCAGCCGGTATCAGCCCGACCGAGGCAGGTAGAACTGGAAGCAAATATCAGCCCGACCGAGGCAGGTAGAACTGGAAGCAAAGCCGGAGCTTTGACGCTGACCAGCTTTGGCTGAGCCGCGAAGGCAGACGGAGCGACAACCCCGAACCCCAGCGCCGGCCCGAAGGACGCTCCTTCGCTGCCTCAGCCCCACGCGAAGGAACCCGTTCGCTCCGCCACCGAATAGGAGAGACCGAACGGAGCCGTCCTTGCGCGCGGGGAGCCCGCACAGCCCCGAGGCCGAATGTCCCGGCGCGAAGAGGGGAACGGAGCGCCCGCAGCGGACCCTAGGGCAGTGCTGCCCGGAGGGCCGTCAGCAGTGTGCGCTGGGGCCGCCTCCCCGCCTTTCCTCCGGGGCGACGGGGGAACGCAGCGCCCGGTCCCGCAGCGGCTGTGCTGAGGAGGGGAGCCGGGCGCAACCGGTCGGCGCTGCCGGGACAAGGAGGGCAGCGACGGCACCTCCCTCATCCCGCTCCCCACCGCCGCGGCGCCGAGCCCCGCTGGCCGCCACGGGTTGAGGCGAAGCTCCCAGCCGGCTGGGCGGGCGGAAGGGAACCGCCGCTCCCCAAACTTTCCCCGGACACTCAC
>JAOEHY010010353.1:0-43048 GCA_025447955.1 Psilopsiagon aurifrons
CTTAGTTACTAAACTGTTCTTATCTCAACCTGTGGGAGTTGCATTCTTTCGATTCTCTATGTAGCAAACTGCGTGGCCGATTTACGGCCTAAACCACGACACTCTGTCAAAAAATATCTCCTGGGTGCCCCTCAACATTGGGTAGCCTCCGCCCTCGCCCCTGCAGCAGCCCCAGAACACTTCTGCCAGCTCCCAGGCCCTGGGCAATGCCAAACTATCCTTTACGATACTCTGCTGAAAAGAATGGAAGATTTATGAGAGCATACAGAAAAAAAGAATTAAAGCAAAGCTCAGTAACTCACTAATGGCAGCCCCTGTGGTGGTTGTATTTTATTCAATGTGTCTCATACAGCATGCATAATCAGACCTTCCTTAAGGTACTAATCCTCTAAAATTCTCAGGGGGCCATCTTTGTACAGTGGCCTCTAAAGTCTTTAAGATATATGAGCACAGCAGTAAAACAAATGCTTCTAAAACTTTGATCATATCCAAGAGTAGAGGCAGCAGTTCTCTGTCTGTACATTTGCTAGACCCCATAAAACCTGACTCTCTGCTAAAGCTATCATTTATCTTTTCCTATCGAGAATTTGTGTGATTAGGCATTAAACTGTAATGAGAGAAGTAAGCTTGATTATACCGGAAATCGTGGTGTCTTATGTTAAAAACTAATCACTGGTATTATTTTCAGGTGTCAGCATGCCAAACTTTCTTATCATCATATCATTACACTTTGTGAAGCATGTTTTTTTACTGAATTCCTATTTTGTACTACTAAAATCATGCTGTTTATGTACAAAGTTGAGACATTGATAATTGCAAATACAGGTTTCAGCTTTTTTCAGAACCTGAATAGCCATTTTTTTTAAATATGAGTGAATTCTCATGATCTCTTGGGTTAGAGATGCAAGCATCCTCTAGTTAATGCATAAGTAATACCAAATATCACTAATAACTAGTGGGCAAGGTCTATTGCATTTACCTTTCCTGGAATTGAGCTGTTGGATCATCAGAATCTGCAGTTTCCCAGTCCACTGCTATGCAAAATTCAAGAGCTGTAATTCTGCATTCACATTTCTGATTTTTCCTTTGACAGGAAAATGAAAAGTAAGTTACCTGATTTGAAGGCCTTACTTTCCTCCAATTAGGATTCTTAGGAAGCACAATATGATTTCCACTCCATTAAGCTCTTGTTTGCATTTGTGCAGCTTCATACAATTTCAATGAATTCTATAGGGAGGGAAAGTCAGTGATGTGTCTTACATTTGCCACTCTTCACAAATAAACACCTACTGCATAACGATACATCATTACGGAATCAGGTGGTACTAGTGCAAATTAATGAACAATGACAAAAAATTCCAGGGAAATAGAGGTGATAGGAGATGTACTTAGCAAAGGAAAACTTTAAGGGAATGTACAGAAAAAAGATTTAAAAAGTTTATAGGCAATTTCTTTCAAGCATGTCTTCTTTGGGGACAAAATATTTTCCTTTGTTTTTGCACATAACTATTTCATATGTTCCACTGGTGTAATTTGTTGTTGCATAGACCTTCTCAGCTTGCTGAAGAGTTAGCAACCAAATCAGGGCTTTCCATATATTGTGTTTCTTCATACTGTGTGTTTCCTCATATTGTGGTTGGTGACAACTACTGTATTTTCAGGTATTTCACAATCTCATGTACAGTAAGGGCATCAACATTTTCCTTAATGAGGAAAGCCCCACAGATCTTCACATCCATGCAATTCTGTCTTCTTCCAGGATATATTTTATAGTATTTTACATTTAATACTGATAGAAATATTTCATATCAATGTTTATATACAAAGATGACATATAATTATAATATTACAAAATATAAAACAAACATAAATGTTATATAATATAATGAAATTTCTAAATATAATTATAAATGTAAATATTATTCTTCATTATTATTATTATCCATTTTAAATAGCTGCAATTATTGCTGTTTATAGAGCTGTGGCAAGAGGCTTATTGTCCCAGATCTTCTGTCCTGACTTTGTGCAAGGAATCTTCTTCCCTACAGTTTAGCTAAAACATTTCTCCCCTATCATAAAGCTTGAACAAACTTTTTCAGTGTTCAGAAGCTTCCTGAAAGGATTGCATAATCAGTCCTCATCTCGTATAACATCTCACAACTTAGTTTAAACAAATCCTTTTTAACTGCCTGGGCAGGTAAACTATTAAAAGGTTTCAGTGCAGTGTGGTCACAGATAAAGTTGCACCAAGTTACACTGGTCCAAACCAGTTACATTTAATGCAGCTCAGTCTTGTGGAGACCAGTGACAAGTGGGGTTTCTCAGAGGTTGATTTGGGACTGACGCTGTTTGATATTTTTGTTGGCAACATGGACAGTGGGATTGAGTGTTCATTGCTCTGGCAGTGTTGGTTGGAACAATGGAAATTTAAAGCATTTGCTGTGATTCAGAAGATATCTGGTTTGGTTCATTAAGTAACACAGTCACAACATATGTTAATGTGCTACATTGGGGCAGAATGAGTTTAGGCAGATAAAGAGAGTGATTTGACACTGGGGGATGAGGTATGTTCCTTCAAGATATTTGTTGGCTTTTGCTGATTTGTCACCAAAGGTTTTTATAAAATACTGTAAGGTCACTATGACCACAACAATGATGCAGATGTGAAATTGAGGTAGTTCTAAGTGTGTTGTAGATTAACCCAGTGGAACAAGATTTCTCAAGCACACCGCTGAAAATGTGTAACTAAACAAATAACATTTGGGGACTATGAAAGACACTACTGGATGAAAACACTTCACAGGTTTATCCAAGATGTCGTCTTTAGAAGCAGTTGGTAGTTTTGTTTTACAAGTCCAAGGGATTTTCACTCTGTGTAGTATAGAAAACTGCAAGTAAGGTTTTGCTTTAGAAGGGTGCTCTTTGGTTCTAGTAATAATGATAACTTAGTTTCTAAGTTTCTGTTGAAATAAACATATACTTTCTGTACCACAATGTGGTGCTCAGAAATTCACCAGCAAAAGTGGCAAAGATTAACTAGGCACTATAATGACTCAGTTCTTTTTGAGAGTCAGCAGAATCTTCCTCTCTATGTCTAAATATCACTGTTCCGGGCTTCTCAGGCAGATTTATCTTTGCTGCTTGCACAATTCATTAATTTATTGTTATTATCATATGGATTGTGTACAGATAGTTGCAAAACAGTGATTGTTTTCAGAGGTACCATATGAAACAATGTAGAAGACATTCAATATGGTAATAGAGACTTCTAGTGCAAACACCTACATATGACCTGAATTTACAATGTATGAGATCAAAAGAAGGATTAATATCCTGCTGATTTGCTGTAATTCTACCATTCTGTAGAAGAAGCAGTGTTGATACAAAAAAAAATATATTGAAGGACAATGCTTATTTCATATGAGATCCAGTATTTCCTTTTAAGTAAAGTATTTGGCATTTTAAATGAAGAAGTGTAAATGAAAACACAGATTTGAGCCAAAGCTTTCTGTGGTCAGGTTAAAAGCCGTTTTCCCCTTCCATTATCTATCAGAATTACTTCACAGCTTTGCTCTAGAAGTGATAATTCAGACCTTTTGGCATTCATCACCAGTCAATAAATTAGGTGATTGGAACAACGTTGGAACCTTATGACTCTGGGCATTATTAAAGAAAAAAATGTGCTTTCACTCTTTTTTTCTTATGCTCTGAGGGTAGACAATGTTAATTTTATGTCCTTATGTCCTATGGTTATCATTCTATATTTATATGTGCTTTTAAATCTGTTCCATAAATCAGTTTTTATATATGGATTCATGCAGTGTGAGACATAGAAGGGACTGTAAACAGCAACAAAAAGCAAAGAATGCAGCCTCTTATTTTAAGGAATCTCAATCTATTATAAGTACATCTATTTAAAATGCAAGATGATGTTTTTTCTTCTATCTATTTTGCAGTCAACATGCATTCCTCATTCAGTTGCACACAGTGCTCTGACCTAGAGATTTCACATCATGAAACATAAATAAATTTGTTATTTTAATTACAGCAACTTCTAGAGTCATTAACTGAGATGAGGTAATTCTAGATATTGGACACACTTGTTTTAAGACCTGGACTAAGATCTTATACAGCCTAGTTATTCTTTGCCTCTGTAACCTTTGCTGCAAGGTTACATCAAACGCCAAGAAGTACAAAGGAAAGGGTTATTATTTTTATTATTGTTGTCTCTATTTTGCAGAGCACATTCCTGTGTTTGCCCAAGCTTTGATGAAACCTATGGCAGAACCAAACTTTTTCATCAAATGGAATAATTTCCTTAACACTGTTTATGGTTTCTGACTGAAATGACTGCCCATAAGAAAAATAAGGGGGGAAAATGTGAAAAGTAATCTTAGAAAAATGTTATTTCTGACTATATTAATGTGCACATTTGTTTTCACATGTGACTTGCAAGTGATGACAGCCAACCACCTAGACTTCTCCACCAATTTAAACTACCAAGAGAGATAAAAAGGGCAAGTCAGCATGTACAACACTGAATCTTGACTTCCCTTGTGTTTATTTTTAAGTGACCTAAACCACAGTATTTTATTCTTCTCATGGAATAATTCATGAGAAGTTTTATCAGTGAGGTTTTATCGAAGTTATCACTTGGATTTCTTCAGTAGGATAAAACAAAACACATATCAAGCTTTAAAATATCATAAAATGCAAATTCCCTGGAAACTCACAGTGGAAGTCAAATATTTTATGTTTACACCACTGTCAGTCCAAAAAGATACCTGCTCTTGAATGTGTACCCTGATGATATTAAAAATAGAGGAAACACCTAAAAGAACCAATAGAAATGTGCTTTTCCTCTCATGGGTCTGTTGGAGCTCTTTCCTGCTTCTTTGGTGACTGTGCACTGTCAATTATTTAAATTTCAAGTGTTTCTCTTGTACAGGATACAATAAAAAGATGTAAACTTAAGTGTGTGTTTCTATCCTTACTAAAGGTGCTAACTAAAAGGTAGACACTATCAGTAAATGTCACAAAATCTCTTTACTTAAAACTAATTACCCAGTAACAAGCAATTAAATGCTATTTAGAACTAGTTTAATAGTCATTTTTGTCTTCCTCATACTGAGGCTCATAGCTATTTCAGTCAGGTTTTCAGAGAAATGACTGCAGAAATAGGTATAGCCAGATATATTTATGCCTTATTTTAAAAGTGCAACTAGGATTAATTGCCATGAGTGCAACGCCATCTGTCAGTGTCCCACAACAACATATCATGAAAACATCCAATTAGCAAATTCAGGATGCCCTTTAATCAAATGTAAAGCTTCAGATTTAAGACCCCTTATTTCTCTATTCACTTCAACAACCCTTCATTTCATTTAACATGGTGTCATCTGAGCCCTCTGTTCTGCTCTTTGCACTACCTCACCTCCAGTTTGTGTCTCAAAGTTATAATTTGGAACAAATATTTTTCCATGCTCCCTATCATACACGTAGGAAGAGCTAATTTAGAACTATGGCAGAGTAGTCTTTTTATTCAAAGTAGGACCTAACTAAAAAGATTAATTATATTTTTGACCTTCACATTTGAAAGATCAAAATATTTCTGGCTATTGCTGCCTAGCTTTTATTCACTTACAGGTTCAAAAAGCAAAAAATTGCATTAAGCACAGCATTAACCTTCATTTGTTATCTTTATTCCTCTGAAGGAACAGCCTGGGAGGCTCTGTGTGTTTGCCTATGTACATTTGCAATTCAGTGGAAGTCCATAACATTGGGTTGGAAAAGCATGTTGGGAAGTTGTTTATTTAAGCTTGGATTATTTATTATTCTTCAGTAGGAGATGGGCATTTTTCATAAAATTTGATAAGTAACTTCACTGATAAATAAATTTTACTCCTATAAAACTGCCACAATATGACAGAATATTTTCAAAGCACATATTATTCCTGGTTCTGATGGCAGAAATTTTGAACATTCTCAAACATTTGGCCCTGTAAGAATGAATTTATAGCTTCTCCTTTTGTTTGAATGGTCCGTAGCAGATACTAATTATATCTCATCATTTCATCCTGTTGCTGTCAAAACGTTCACAGTGGAAAATATTTTTTCCTGAGGATGCTGTACAAATATAGAGATAACACTTTCATGTCTAAAATGCTTGTTTTGAATGTACTGGTGCTGGTTCACTGTGAGGTAACGAATGGTAATCACAGCACTGAGGAAGATGTCTGGCCCCAAATCAGGAAGGTATATTTTCAGATGTTATAGGGACAGCCTTACAACAATTTTGACAGTTGCTTACATTGATTACTGGTCTTCTTTCTTTTTCATTTGTTTGAAGGTAAGTCCAGGACTATATTTTTTAGAAATATAGATCAAGAAATATGGTGATTAAAATGACTTCTTGATACTTACAGCTATCATTCATCACTCATCATCTGTCATTCCTAAAAATTACATAGCTGTATAAGCAACCAGAACAGAATAGGGGTTGTTTCCATTGCACCCTAGAATTAGGGCTAGTGAGACAAAAGTCTTTCTGAAGGTCCTTTGACCCCTTCTTAATCTATGCCAATTGCTGTGTCAGTATTCTGGGAACAAAATAATAATAAAACCCACATTTAAAATGATTTTGAAATGATTCTCAGACATAATCCTGAATGATGTCACCCTGCAATCAGTGACTGGAACCCCTAAACCTCATTTCCATGCTTTCTTACATATATATGCTCTTTGATCCTTTCAGTGACAGTGTTTGTGAGTAGTAATAAAATTACAGGCTCTTGCGTACACCAGCATGTTTAAGATACAAGACAAAAGTGATGAATGACAGTGGGGAGAACTGAGCTAAATTCAGCCTTGTAATCAATATTACAGATGAAACTGGTAAAAAGAAATATGGATACTTCAGAAATGCAACTTATTGTTAAGCAAGACTTAATTGTAGTTCTGTTTCTTCCCTAATGTTTTAGAGCACATTTTTCAGGAGAGAGTGATAACCTTGTTTCTTGTCATGCCACCCAGATCATAAGATGATCACTGAGTTTCAGCTCTTGACCCTCAGCAGTGCTGAATGCTGAAACATACAGTTGGATTTTCAAAGATGGTTGCTTAACTTTTGAATGCAAATTCCCTTTTTTTCCCCTGTGTTATTGAAAGACTTCTTCCAGTATGAACGCATGAAAACTAGCCGGCAGAAGGATGGCAGGATCAGGCCTAGAAAATGGCCAGTATTTATCAATGTGTGAAAAAGTGAATACAATCTATCCTTGCAAACACAGAAATGAGTAAGCTTATATATTGTTTTCCTCTTCAGAATTTTCTCACAAATTTCTAAATAACTGTAAGCTGTTGGTTCACACTAACATAGGCTGGCATTAACATTTGCACCACTGATCTTTCCCCTCTGAACTCTTCACCATATAGGGATGCTGGGGAGGGACTCTTCATTAGGAACTGTAGTGAGATGACAAGGAGTAATGGGTTTAAACTTAAACAGGGGAAGTTTAGATTGGATATGAGGAAGAAATTCTTTACTGTAAGGGTGGTGAGGCACTGGAATGGGTTGTCCAGGGAAGTTGTGAATGCTCCATCCCTGGCGGTGTTTAAGGCCAGGCTGGACAGAGCCTTGGGTGATATGGTTTAGTGGGGAGTGTCCCTGCCCATGGCAGGAGGGTTGGAACTAGGTGATCTCAAGGTCCTTTCCAACCCTAACTATTCTATGATTAAAAAGGGTGTATGCTCAGGCTTTCTCAGAAGATTTTGTATCCATTCATCACTACACAAATGCAGTTCTGCAGTTCTCCAGTATTTCTCCTTAGATGAGCTACAGAAATTTTGAAATTCTTAATTCAAATGGAGAAGGCAATTTACCAAAACAGATAAGCCATCCAAGCACAGCAAAGAGCTTAATTTACAAAGAAATGTAGTTGTGGCAATTAGCTGCCTGAGAGGGACATGCAGGTGTGGCTGTGATCCTAAAATCACTCTCTCAGTTGCTGTCTGTTCTCATAGGACCTCACTGAGGCCTGTGGAGAAGCACTTCCGCTGTTAATGTGGCATTTCTGATGTGTGTATGTCAAAACAGCACTGTTCCACAAGCACACCTGGAGTATCCTAACCCATACAAGACACTGACAGGGACAACACTTTTAGGGTAGGAAGATATGCTCTATTTTTTCCAGTGGCTGGGGGAGTTGTGGGAGACATGGTCTGAGCTCTGTCAGCCTAAAACTCTTCACTAGCTATCATCTCACCCAGTGCCTCCTGGAAACAGTCTCATATACCTTAACCAGAGGAGTTCAGTGGATGGCTTTTGGTGAAGTCTGTCATGGGTACTCCACCCAGCCCCTGCAGGACTTTCATCTGTGAAGACCTGGTGTCACAGAAAATCTGAGATGAAAGCATCTGAGTGGCAGCATCAATAAATCAAAGAAGTTCTGGCTTCATGCTCCTCTTTGTGCTTGAAAAGGTCAAGTCACTCTGATGTGAAGAGGACAGAGGGCAAGTAAAACAAACATAGGTTCTCATATGCTTGCTCTCACGGGAGGACGAAAGCTTACACAATCTCCTTCTGCCCATCAAGTAATGTTCAATGTCAAAGTCTTCACCAGCTCATGTAAGTGGGAGTTGTACAGAACCAGGCAGACCTCCCTCAGCTAGTCTAGCAGGTGCCAGGTGTTCCTTCTCCACCATGGAGAGGCAGGGTATCTCCTCATTGCTCTCAGCGCAGAGCATACACAGCAAATGTGCAGTTGCCTGTACTTAAATGTAGTCACAAAATAGAGGCTTAAACCAAGCAGTGATGGATCTCTAAGAATTAAAATCACATAAAAAATGAGTTAAAAAACAGTAGATCTAGCGTCTTGTTTTTTGTCAAGGAATCCCATTTCCAGTAACTCTTTTCCAAATATTCCTAATATTTTGCACTTACAGACGAAAACTGATCCTACTTAGCTCTGAAAGCTGATAAAACAGTGTAAAGCAATATGTTTGGATGTAACATTGAGTTTTATTTGACTGAGATGAGACATAAGCATAAAATCTGGTATTTGGCTTTCCCATGCTCTCTGCCAGAAAACTCAGCAAAGGGTATGTTGGA
The DNA here is from genome assembly GCA_025447955.1 of Psilopsiagon aurifrons. Taxonomy (NCBI): domain Eukaryota; kingdom Metazoa; phylum Chordata; class Aves; order Psittaciformes; family Psittacidae; genus Psilopsiagon; species Psilopsiagon aurifrons. The sequence goes on from JAOEHY010010353.1 coordinate 9,110, forward strand.
AAGATACATGATTATTTTTACTCTATATTTCTGTATAGATACTTGGTAGGGAAATTTCACAGATAAATGCTTTTGATTTGATTTCCCTTAGGTAGTGGATAAAATAGAACAGACTAGTCTTCAGAGAAAAAAGTTGACCCAGCAAACCTAATGACAGTTGAAGAGAGAAAAACAAAAGCATACACTTAATGAAAAGGCTTATGGTGGAGTAGATAGCATTAAAATGTAGCTGTATCAGTTGGTCATAACTCTTTTCTGTGACATGACACTATGTTACACTGATCATACAGATGTTGACACAGGCTTTTGATGGTAAAACATAAAATTCATGAAAATTTTGCTTATATCTGTTACTGCGTACCTTTGAAGAAAAGATAAATCACAAAACTTTTGACTATCACTAACAGAAAGCCAGGATCATTTTTGAAGCAAAGATGTCGAAATAACAAAATGTTAGTATTTTTTATTTTAACTTTTTTTTGCAACCTACTGATTTTATATGGGGTTCAGAAAATTACAGTGTTCTGTGTTTGTCAACCATTTGCAATGCTCAATTTTTATGTCAGTTTTATAAGCTCTTCACTGAAGTAAGAATGGGGATATATATATACCTGTTACTGTCAGTGCAAGGGTAAATTTGTCATAATGTTTGTTAAAACTGAATTCTCCTGCTCTGCTGATGAGCAGGAGTCTGCAGACTGATTGTACTGATTGATTGGAGGATCAGGTTTGTTTAGGTGACATGTCTTCTGAAGAGATAACTTGAAGTCTGATTTGGGTGCAGCCTTCTGAAGGTCATTTTCTTATTCCATGAAAAAAAGTTGATGCTTTTGCAATTCACCAAAGTTCAGAGGGGGTGGTAGGCTTTGCTTGGTTATCTGGTCTGTGATGGATATTTAGTAACGTTGAGAATGAAAGAATTGAGAGCTTATCTGAAAAAAAAGCAGAAAACCCACCACAATATCCATCTTTTTCTACATACCACATGATTTTGACGTTACAGACACTGGTTTACGTTGAATGAATAGCACAAGACTTCATGGAAGGGCCCCCTTTACCTATCAAGGTGAATGAGAATTTGAAGTGAAAGTACAGATGGTGATCAAGAGAAGGGAGAAGGAGGACCTCCCTCTACCTTAAGGAACAGAAAAGGATTGCAGAAAGATCATAGCCTCAGTGTTATACTTTATTTCTTATTTTACTTTCTTGTTCCGATTACCTCATTGTTGCCAGTTATCAGAGAAATGATCTGACTTATAGTAGAAGAAAACTGATAGAGCTAATGATTGTGATATCTACGTTTCTTATTATAACATGGATGGAATTAGATTTGGTTCCAATAAAAGGTGTGCTAATGTAAATAACAAACATAAGTTAATTAATGTCTTACATATTGAACCCTGTGTATGTCAGCCCATTTGAAATCAGAAACCAAAATCTGCTTTTAGACTGTGAAATGCTTTGACCTTGTGTTGATTTTCCCCTGTATTTAGCTAAGAAGACAAACAGAAATTTGGAAATGTACTATGGAATTGTGCAAATTAACAGGGTGCTTCTATGACTACAAGCAATGTTTGCTTCCCAGTTCTTCCTCACAAAGAGGTCAGAATGATGATATTATATCGTTCATGGGATCTATAGACTTACATCTCTAGGTTGTAGCTTTCCTTCAAAAGGATTTCTGGTACCAGCAACTTGAAAGAAACATGTATTTGTCTCATGTTTTCCACAAACAGCTATTGGGATTGCGGAATCACCAGGTCACAGCAGCATTGGGTTCAAATAAGGAAGGAGCACATTTATGCTCAAGCTGTTCTAAAGTGAATTATTGACTCAGTCATAGTCAACATCAGGACAGCCTTTTTTCCCCCATTTTATTTCTTCTCCCGTGATGTGCATACTGTGCGCCCTCCAGCCTTATTTAGGATTTTGTCCTTTCTCTGATCTTCTTTCCCCTCCTTTTTAAATTTTTTATCTTCCATAACTGAGTCCTTACTATGCTTTAGTTCTTTTTGCATTCGGAATCAGTTAGCTGTGGCACAAAACACTGAAGACTAAGAGCAGAGAGAGATGATTATACTAGGACAATATCCTGCTTTGGACAGGCTTCAGAACAAACTCTGATATCTAATGAATCAATATATAGTTACCATGGCAACTTTCAGTAATCACGTTTGACCTTGCAGCCATGGAATACTTCACGTAAGAAACAGGAGAATGAGTATTCCATGAACCTTCATACTCTTAATTGAAAACTGAACACTGTCCTAAACACAAAGCCCTGAACAGCCTGACAGCATCTGTGGTGTGATTAGTGTAAGGAAAAATAATGCACTAAATTGTAGCTGCATGTTTGGAATATTTCTTTGAGGTCATAAGAATGGAGAAAAATTGGAGTTTTAGGTATTATGGAATCAGATTCCACCTGTACAGAATGAGTTGCAAAAAAAAAAACCCAAAACCCAACAAAACAAAAACAACAACAAAACAGCAGAAGAAGACATTTCCCTTCTGTCTCTCTGTGAGTTTACTGTGTTTTATTTTCAATTCTTGAATCATGGCCTTCAGAGGAGGGATTAGGAATCATAATGAATATGCATCATGGCAAATCTTGGGGTACATGATATCTTGTATTGGCAAGAAGCTGAGCTGTTGTCAATTATTTTATTCCTTGTGTGCAATAGTTTAGAACACACTGTAAAATATGCTAGAAACAAACCATAATGAATCAGAGCTTGGGGAGTAACAGTGCTACCTCTATTGATGCTCAGAGGCCAATCATTGCTTCCACTGATGCTTTGAGGCTAAGGGGCTCATAAAAGTGTAAGCTGCTGAAATGGCTTGACTCTTTCCTTGTTATACAAGCATATGGTGTTCCTTCTTGTTTTAATAATGCCTCTCTTGAAATATAGCTACTTTTTATTTACTGATTATTAATTTTTACAAGCTTTCTTTTTCTGAATTACTGACACATGGCATATTATGGCCGCATCCTCTTGTAATCATGCTGTTTGAACATAAAAAATAAAAATGAAACGTAAAGCTTGTATGACACCTAGGGACACTTTAAAACATAATCAAATAAAAAATTTTAATATGTAGTTCTTGTTCTTTGGTGAGGTTTATGTTCAACAGCTTAGTTATCGTTCCCTGGTTTGTCTTTGGATGGGACTATATCTGACCTCAATATCAAGCAGTTTAAATTGTTTGATCTTTTTATTCTCTCCAATTTGAGTCTTTTTTTTCTATGAAAGGATTGACCAATACAGAAAACTGGGACAGACATCTGGAATCACTACCTCTGAGTAGAAAATTCGCGCTATGAATCTGCCAGTATGCTGGGTGAGAATTGGGTACATGCCACAGCAGAAGTGAGGATGGATTTTCAAATGACAGCAGCTAGGAGGTAATGGAACCTGTGTAAGTTAATATATGGTGCATCTTTCTCTGGAAAAAATTTTTCTAGATTTACCTTTCAATTGGCTTTAATCTAGTTAGCTAAGTATTTTCTGCTTTTGGAAAAATTTCCCCTTTAATGTGATTGCTCTTCATGCTATGAATATCATACATTTCAGGGAAAATATCTGATTTTTAATGAAACTTAAGTTTCTAAGTTATTTAGGTACTTTTGCAAGTTTTACTTGTAGTGTCTGTTCCATTAAGATTAGTGTGCTGAGTGCTATGTATTAAGAAGGCCCAGTGCAGTTAGATCTATAGACTCCCTTGTCATCTGCATCTTCTTTCTGAAAAACTTCATTTGAAAATTTTGTAGATGTCAGAAAAATTTCCATGATCTCTTTCAGTCCTCTTGTGAGCACTCATTCTATCAATTTTTCTACTGGTTTTACACCAGTTGCATTTCTTCAGAGTCATTTCATGTTTAGGTAATGGCATAGTCTTAATAGTAGCCCATGTGTTAATTATTTTGTGTAAAAAAGCAAAAAATAGTGATGACTGGTACAGTAAAAAGCTTTTCCTCTAAGAAATAATATAAATCATACCAGAGAAACCATTTGTGAAAATTGTAGAATCCAGAATTCAATTGTAGAATTGCTTCTACATTTTATTGTAGACGCAAAATCTGACTATTAGATGACAGGGTTTTAGATCTGCTTTAGTAAAGTACAAAACTGAATTTCGTGCTTCTTTCAGTTTTCTTCTGCAGGCAGCTCAATTTAGATTTGACACTTTTCCCCAGTTTTTAGCATTAAATAGTGCTCTGATACTGGTTTATATTATATTGCAATGTTTTATTTTCGAGCCTTCATCTTTTCTTGATTAAAATAATGTACTTGATATGGTTGAAGTTACAGTATTTGACCTTCCAAGTGACTGAGCTCTTTCCAAAAATGAGTCCAGCTGGCAAGAAGAGCATGGCTTCAAATCAAGACCCATGTTTTATGTCAGTCTGTTTAGTTCTGTGAGGAGCTAGCAAAGCTGGGCCAGCGTGAGGCCAGGCTTGTAAGCTTCTGCTGGTAGGGAGGCTCCAAACGTTAGTGCATCACTGATAACAGACAAGATTGAGGTGCCCAGGGCCAGGAGGGCTATCAAAAAAAACAGAGAAGAAATCAGAATAATATGTCAAACATTATCCTCTTTCAGTAATCTTAACACACTCTAAGGGAGAAAAAAAGATGCACAGAAGGCAGCATGAACTTGCATTGTTCTATAAAAATCTCTGACAAGATCTTGCATCTCCTTTGAGTTCATACGAGCACAAAAACCTGCTTTTATCGAAGTGCTGGGAGGCCTTTGCCATACTTCCTCTGCTCCGCCCAGCAAGGCTTGCTGCAAAGAGATTGATGCGCAGAACTGTTCACCAAGAGCTGCTGTCAGTGTTCTCAGACAGAAACTTGCTCTTCCTTTCTTCTGTGCTACATCTGGAAGAAAATGGCATGCAAGATAGGTATATATTCCAATATAGCAGGCAAACTTTTGTAGGAAGGAGGGTCTGCCTTTGCCACAATCATGTCCCACAGACCACGGGCCAAACCTGGGAATCTTGGGAGCCAGTGGGAATTAGTGATAGGAAGAAAATCCAGGACATAATGGTTGGACTCTGATCTTAAACCCTTGCCAACACTGGAAAATATCCAGAGAAAAGAGGTGAAAGATGCTCATTTTAGCTCATTTTAAAGGCAGTGGACATAGAGCATTGTTATTTTCAGAGCACCTCAAAATTCTCTCCTGCCTTCACTGATTTTTGCTGCTTTGGATGTTTACAATCACATGTGGTGTTAAATTGAACTGATTATGTCAGGGAGAAGGTAGGGGAAAGTGGTAAACTGAAGACCTTTACTGTCAAGCTGTTTGGTTTTCATATGCCCTGTTGCAGAAAATCTCAATATTGCCTTCCCCAGAAATATGATTTCTGAGAGTGTAAGATTATGGCTTCTTGAGGTCAGAGCTGTGCAAGTTCAAAGAAAGTAATCTCTTTCGTGACCATAGGAAAGGCTTTCAGTAAGCTGTCTGACTTGAATATTGGTTAACCATTTTGTGACAGGAATCTCTTCTATGGCAATCTAGTCTGATGTGGACAAACAAGTAAAACTATGGATCATATATACATATATGTATGCATATACAATCTACTCTCCTGCAAAGAGGCAAACTCTTGAAATAGTAAATGCATCTTTGTGTTTCTTTGAAGCACATATCATGGAGAACACAACTCACTGTTTTAGCTAATATTTCACAATTATGGAACATAACAATGTCTTATCAGTAGTGGTTATGAGAGTTTATCTTACATTAGCATTCAGAACTGCATAGGCTATGATGCCAATTACCCAAAGAAAGAAGGTAGAAATATTAGGTAGGCATACCAGGTTAAAAGGGAATGCTATGAGGCCTATTTTAAAAGAATAAATCCTGTCTTGGGAAAAATAGCATGAGAACATACTGTATTTGAAGAAAATGCAAGAAGTTGCATTACACAACTCATGCCCAGCGTTACATAGAGCCAAAAAAGAACCAGAAAGATTACCTATAGGTTTCTAATTTATTCTTACTGCATTCAGCAGCTACTTGTAATTATTTTTATTCAACATAGAAAATCCAGACCTGTGTGCTTAACAGAGGAGGATGGGCAAAAAAGTGAAACCCAAAATGCCGTGTTTCTTTCAGGCTCCTTTCAGGCCTCTGGTGTTAAGATCTCATGTGCAGAGAAGGCAGACAAAGCCATTTGCAGAGTATGACAAGGTTGCTACTTCTTAGGTAAGATCAATGCTATGCATTCTTGAGTGCCATCTACTGGCATTTTATTAACTATTTACATACACGAATAGAAAGTGCTTGCAACTTCTGGTGCTAATCAAAGTATTAGAGTAGCAACCTTTGTGCTCCCAGGTATGTCCCAGTATAACGCTTCCTGTGTTTCAAAACCTGGTGCAAGGAACTGAATCTTAAAATGTGTTATTTCAATGTACAGTGATATAAAAACCCCACACCAATTTCAAATGTAAGCTAAGAAATTACATATTTTAACGCTCTTCTTAGATGCAAGCTTGCATTTCCTATTTATTTCCTGTTATTAGGAAATAAAATGTACTTGCTACCTATGCATATGACTCTTATCAGTGGGAGAAAGAAATTTTCTTTCTGCAAAGCTGAATATTTTTCTGTTTTCAAATGAAATGCCAAATTAATTTTGGTTATATGCACAATATTTTAGCTTATTCTTGTTTCTGAGTTATTAAATATTTTTTTGTTTTTGTTTGTTTGGGTTTTTTTAATTGAGATAATTTTTTACACCAAGCAGTCATTTTAAAATGAGAAAATAGCACCGTACAAAAGAATATTTAATTTAATATTTTTGTCATTTTCAAAATTAAACATTCAAATTTTATTTAATTGATGTGAACAACCCCAAAATATTTGAAAATACTAACTTTTTATTTCCCACCATAGATCAGAGACATGTGACATTCATCTGGGAATTGTGGCCCAGCTGTAGACCCCTTACTCCATTTAAGTTTTTTTTAAAAAAAAAAAGTGATTTAGCTTCACTTTATGTTTTTAAGACAAAAATTGTGCATTCTTCTCCAAACTGAACAGATAAATTTCATTTGATCTAATAAGAGCTTGAATCTTTCCTGCCACATTAATTTTAGCATGATTAGTCTAACAGACGATAAATATGGTAATTGGGAAAACTTTTTGGCTCCAAAAATCCAGTTTTTCAGATCTCTACTCCCAGCTTACCACCACTGCTGTGGAGATGAAGCTATATTTTAGTACAAGGCTACACCTGTCAGAGTAACACTCATTTCGTTTGCAAAGTAGTTTCAGACAAATACTCCAGTCCAAAATTTAATCACCTCCATTGCATTATGCCACTAGATCTGCCACTTCAGAGGCCAGGGGTGAAGTCTGAAAGTGTGATGTTAGTAATAGACTGCAAAGTATTTTTATAATAGTCTCTGGTCCTAGGCTATAGTGAAAATGGATATGCTGAACTGAACTTGAAATGAACACCAATATTTCTAAACTGATTGGGCTGCTGAGAGAAGGGAACAGAAAGTTAAAATATATAGAATATTGCAACCTTTTTTTCCTCTGTTTTCCTGCTGCCACTCTTGGACAATGAGTCTGCATGATATATAAAGCCTTTAAGTTCATAGGGGAAAAAAAGACCTCATTCTTATTGTCGTGGGGCCACAGGAGAGAATGAAATACACTAAAAACTTAAATCTTTACTGCCTTACTGGTGGAATAGTAACCAACACCTTAAAAATAAATGAAAAAAGGTACAATATGATGAGGTTTTGAAATCAAAGTCACCCACAATAGGAAGCCTCCACTTGTTGCCCTTCTAGTAAGTCTTTTTTGTCCAGTTTGTAGCTGGTAACTGAAAGAGGTGATTAAAGCAGCAGAAGCTACACACTATTTTTCTCAAGGCTTTTTTCCTCAAAGCCTCTCTGCTTTCCAGCCACCCCATAGGGCTTGCAGCTTCACATGTCAGACAAGTCCTGAAAACTGTCTTCCATTTTTTTTCATGAAGGAAATGGTTTTCCGTATCTGCTGCTTATTCCCAAGCCCTGGCAAATCAAGGGAAAACTCTCTGCATCCTGCCACATCCCAGTGGTCTGCCCAACATATTGTTTTCTTGAATTATTTGAAGTCGTTTTTCTAAAGATATCATTTTATTTGTCATTGTTCAATTTTATGATGTTTTCTCCTGACAATCTTTTCTGATTCCATTCCATAAAGTCCCACTCTTAGAAATTTTATAAAACAAGCTCTAAATAATCTGGTTTAGAGCATTTATTTGAGATTAAAATAACATTTTAGTTACTCCTAATCTGCTCTGCATCTGAAAAGTTCTGTCCTTGGGCAGTTCTGTTCTCCATGATAACTTGTTACTTGTGCTTTCCCGTACAAATTTTGATATTCATGTATTATTCATGCTTATTTTGGTTTCTCTTATTATGACCTGTCATGCGTTCAGCTTTCCTGCTGTTAAAACTTGTGGTTTGGCAGTTTTACACTGAAAAAAGTTTCGCCGTTTTGCATAAGCAGCATTTTTCTGCAAAAGCTTTAAATATATATCCATGTTCCATGAGTGTTTAATATTTTCTGTCTTTCTAAGCATTGCAATCCTTGTTTCATAGTAAGTTGCATTTTTCTGACTGAGAAGGATCTGTTTTGCAGCCATACACCTTGAGAGACTTGAGAGAAGCAGACATCTAGTGAATGACATTCCAGGCAACACTCTTGAAAGACAGCTATGTTACCCTTTTAAGACAGCAGATGACAGTTTGTATGATTCAGATAGCTCTTCCATCACAGTTGTAGTCCTATCCTTTAAACTGCTCAGTTGTGGGTTCTACGACATTATGAGCTAGCTTTGCTGTTAGTATAAATGGGAAGACCAAGCGCTGAATCCCCACTTGAGAATCAGCACTTGATGTCCTGCATCCCTGCACACTGGCATGTTGATTGCACAGCAATTAATTTTAAAAAATTATTAAGCCAGTAAACACTGCAATTCAGCACATTTACTGTCCTAACATACTAATTTGGTAATAAAACCCAATATGCCATGTGACAAGTTGGGTTATACCCCTGATCAAATCCATGGTGAGGCTTGTCATCCCTTTCTTTTTTGTATTCAGCTTCATAAGCACTCAAGCCTCTACAGTGGTAGTCATGTAGTAATTTGTAGTGTTTCTAGCCAAAGTCCAACCAATTCCCTTCCTACCAAGTGAAACTGGTCTTATCAGTAACATAATTATCATTAAGAAATAAATTCTAGGAAAGAGTATCATTCCTTCTGCAGCTGAGAAGTAAGCTATGTTTCTTCATAATAGTGTCAGTACTCCATCACTAAAAAGCCTGCAGGTCTCCATGTTTTATGTGGACAGAAGACTCAGTTTAATCAGGCATATTCTTAACTTGCTTCTCATGACCCACAGGGATATCGGCAAATAGCAAAAGCTTCTAAAATTTTCTGAAATGCCCCGATAGGTCACAAACATAAGACAACAATGTTCATTTTGGAAGTTCTTGCTAATTTCTTGAGTTGTACTTTTTCTATTAATCCATTAGGTAAAACCAAGAGGTTTGGGGGCAGATATATTTCAGTCTGTTTACCATGTTTAGCAAGTGGATTAATTTCTTCCCACTGAAGTTGCACCTTCGGGACAATCAATATTTCTACATCTTGGAACATTAAACATTGCTGTTCATTTTCAGCTCCCTTTCTGTGTGACTCAAATGTTTTCATGAAATGCAGCTGGTTTCCTGTGGCTCTTAGTGTGCCATAAGGCATCGCCAGATTGGAGAGGGTACTACAGGGTGCTCATCTCAAGGCAACCTTCCAGATGAAGAGAGACAATGATCTGGAGAGGTGGCTGATTTCTTATTGCTTAGCTAAATATTCACCTGTCCTCAGCAGTTGATAAGATACAACTGATTGTGGGAGTTGCAAGAGTAAAGCAAATTATTTACCCTTAAAACCAATAAGCAACCTATCAAAGAAATCTTTCATTCTCCCAATTACAGAATTTAGAAACCCTGTTTCACCTAAATAGGACACTGTTGTCAGGAAAAGCAGTGAGAAGTGCCAGTGGCATCAAAGTATATGACTGTACTTAAACATGAGATATATACATTTTTGTCCTGTGCCATATCTCCTCAACAAACAGTAGAACTGGAACATCAAATATTCATAATGTTTAGAGAATCAACTGCAGCCAATCCATAGTGTATAAAAACTGCAACAACAAAAAGAATGTTAATAATTTTAAATAATGGATAGTTTCAAATAAAGCCTAATCTGCTCATAGACATCCTGCAAGAATAATATGACTAAATTATACATGTTAATTATTCATTATAAATTACTCATCTGCTGTTATATTTCTATGAAGAAATATTACAGTACAGTCTATGATCAACCTAAGCAGTTAGCAATATTTTAGATGCTATAGGGTATCCTGCCTCCAGTTTCTGGTTTAGAAGCACAATGGTCTACAGGTCCGTTGTAGGTGTTATATGTATCAGCCCCACATGGATGTCTCAGACAACCTGGAGCACACCAAGGGATGTTAGATGCATTTCTTAGGCCTCTGAGGAAAAAAAAAAAAAGTCAGTTATGCCATTTGGTCTCCAGTCATCTACCCTGCAGGACATGAATCTCGTCCCACAGCTGCCATGCAGATGTCCCAGAGAGCTGTACTCTATGGTGTCACAGGTGCTCCAAGACACCTCGATGGAGCATCCTAGGCTCCTCACCAGCTCCATGGAGAACAAGGGAAAATTCAGCTGATTAGCCAGGCTTTTAGACCACAAACTTTGCTCTGAGCTCCAGAAAGACTGTTCTGGTTTCTTTTGTTTTACATTGACTGTAGATTTTCCTAGTGTCTCCAAGTTATAAGCAAAGACAGAAACAATGGGCAGAAGTATGCTGCGAACTTAAAACGTCCTTCTAAGTTATCCAAATCTTTAAATTTGAGAATGTGATATTTTATGCTATTTCAATTTGAATGTTATGCTACCTATTTAACCTTAGTCCTGCCCTTAGTCCTGCCAGCCTGGTGTGTCATTTTTTTTTTTATTACAGCCTCAAAAATCCATTTCAAAGATGTTATTGTTTAAAAAAGTCACAAAGCAGTTATTATAAGTGATAGGAAATCTGGCATAGGGGGACAGCCGTTACCATTTAAAATCCATTCTTGGGTTCTATCAAAGCATACCTGAATATGACAGCTGATGAACTATTCTTTTCACATTGTAAATGTTGTCACCACTGTTCATGTTCAGAGTAAAGACTGTTATTTCTGCTTGATGGTGTTCAAGATGGCCACGACTCAGTGGTGCTCTTCAATTTCTATTTCCAAGCTGGTAGCCAATTAGGTCACAGCAATATGACTGTAGCTCTTATTTCACAACTGATTGTCTTCTTGTGTTGCTCTTTGATTACCCAGAATAATGCCTGTCTGATCGTAGAACACACCATTTGTTTGTAATGTTGCTGCCATTACCATATTTGAAGTTAGAAACTGCATGTACTGTGGTAGAGCAAGGAGCTGAAATTGCCAGTTTGGAAAAGCCAGATGATAGATGTTTAACTGCAGAAGCAAGCCAGGAGTATAAACAGTACAGTTTCTAACATGTAATTGATCTTGAATTGTTACAGAATCTTAGTTTCAATTTTTGTCAGAATTCTTTTATTTTTGTTTTCCAGGGCTTGGAAGGTACCACTGCTATTTATGCTCTGAAATCTTGGTTTCTTGAATGCTTGAATTGAGAGAAGCTTGTTAAATATTGTGTTTATGGAGAACTTCTTTAAAACATGGACAGATTCACAAATATCTAAAGTTTAAGAATCTATCAGGAATTGACTGTTCACAAACTTCACTAAACTTATGGTTCAATATATCAGTTTATACATCTGACTTGACGTACATGCAGCTAAGTACCCAGAGGTGCTTCAAAAAAAGGAAGTAATCTTTTTCATTCTTTTTATCACAGACAGCAGCTCCAAGATAGGAACACTATCTAAACTGCTGTTGGGAGTAGCACTGGAAGGATGTTGATTTATTAGGAGGACTTTAAGATGTTTTTTAACTAAGATAGTCAGATTGCTGCTACAGTTGCCTACTCAACCAGAAAGAATTACTCATGGCACAAAGTCCATGGTGAATAATAAATTAACCATATGCAAGACTATTTCAAAGTATTATACTGTTCACATCTGGTATAACACACCTTGTTAAAATTCCATTAATACAACTGCACTAGAGTTTGGGACATCCTCAGCAAATTGAAATAATGCAGCAAGAAAATGAGCCCTTCTAGATTTGACTGATTGATTACCACATTACAATAAAATTGTCATTACCACCTAAGGGCAGAATCTTTTTTCTTTTTTTTTTTTTTTAATAAAATGTTGAAAATTACTTTTTATTTCTAGTATTCGACCAACTCAGCTTGTTTTGTAGATTGAGCTTTTTTTTTTGATGTTGTTTTTATCCTCAAAGTATTCTATTTCACAAGCCTCAAAGAATTATTCTGAAGCTATGATAATAAGTACTTGTAATTAGTGTCACTTAATTTAGCGATTAGAGCCTTATCACGTAGTACCACAAATATACTGCTTTAATATCTCCCTAAAACTATAATAATTTCTATCACATTATGTACTTCCCTGCTGTTCATACAATGAACTCTTTTCTCCTTTCCCTTCCCCACCCAAAGGGTAGCTCCACTTATTTTAGTAGAGTTTTACATTAGGGTTATTTTATTTTATTTGATCCTTGTTTACACTCCTAAAAAGAAATCTGAAGAGGAAATTGCAAATGCATCCTTACTGACATGTGAGCGCAATTCAGTGGTCATTATTCTGTTAGATTAGCCAGTTGCCATTGAAGACTTAATCTGTGTGTGCCAGAAAATAACAGTCAAAATAGAACACAGCTGGCTGTGTAAAACGCTGGCATAAAAGCAACTGGGTGTAAACCAACCATGAATAAATGTGTGGATGTTACAGGGAGGTTTCAAACACACAAACCAACACAGAATTGCCACCCACCAGCCTATAAAATGAGATTTGTTTTAAAAGAGCGCTGGACTCTGAAGATTGTTTCAGACCTATAATACTTTGAGACTGAATTCTGTCTTTCTTCTGCTCTATGAAAAACTTAGACTGAGCACATACGTACTTCAAAGATGTACTTACTGCAATGGGCTGGAAAGTTTCAGTACCCTTGTGAAATGTGGAGAAAGTAATTACCTTCCACTTTCTGGAAGGGTTTGCCAAACTCCTCCACAGAAGCAGCAACCTGACTTTGGTAAGTTTGCAGGTTTCACCACCGTTCTTGTCAATTGTATGGACACCCGCCACTATTGCCTAACATGTTACCATTTATCTTTTAGCTATACTAAATAGCTAGCAAACTGAGAATGACTTCTTGGAAATGCAAAGTATAAGAGTTCAAATTAATAACTGGGGCACATAGCTCTGTGCACCCAATAGTTTCACTTCCAGAGTGCTAGCGAGGCATAGATAATGAACTACGTACCAAATCCCAGTAACATATAATTATCTTTTTTAGCGCAAGATTAAATAAGGAAAAAATGTAGCCATTTCAAGAACAAATTTAGAGTACTGACATCCCTTGAGCTTTGTGCTGGGGTTAAATGAGAACATGTCTCCTGATAGTTTCTCTTTACAAAGGAGGAAAAAGTGTTTCTAGCAGTATCACAGAAGGATAGAATTAGCAATAGTATTACATTAAAAGCAGTATTTTCAAGGCTTTTCAAATTTGTAATTTTCTGGCATATATTTATATCTTAACAATTCAGACTAAAGGAGAGCAAGAACTGAACTTTAAAAATGCAACAAATTTCATTTTGCTACAAGGATTTTCATTTGGTTATTCAATTTAAGGTTTTTTTTTGCATGGGTCAGAAATCTGTTCACCTAAATCCAAACCATAGCTTACCAAAACTTATTACAGTGCATCACCTCTTAAGATTCAAATATTTGCTTGCTCAAGTTGCTGTACTGAAATGTCTCTCCTAATGTAGTTCTAGGAATCAATCAGACACGCAGCCCTCGCTATCATGCAGAGCTGTTCTTATGGGTGACTGAAGCACAGTCAGTGACCAGCTGGATTCAAAATGAATACAAGGCAAAAAGGAAAAGAAAAAATAAAAACCAAGTAATGACAGCAAGAGAAGGCAATATCTGGAAAAAGTGATACTTCCAAACTTCACTTACCTAGCATACAAAACTGCCTGCGTGGTAGTTAGTGCATTTTTTAAATTTCGACCTGACTGCCACTCTGCCCTCTACTTTGATTACAAATTCTGACAAATTCAGGATGTGTTTGCAAGATAAAAATACTGTCCTTTGGCAAAAAATTCCTTTTCTGAGAATGGTTAATATCTCAGGAATCCTAATGCTTAAGGGTCAATATACTAATTAGTGAGAACCCTGACCTGAGAACCTTGCACCACACAGAGCTGGTTACTGCGTCTGTGGAGCACATAAGCTTTATAAAATCATAGAATGGATAGGGTTGGAAAGGTGTGCACTGCTTCCTGGCTCTCAAGTTTCAGGCTCAGGAACCTGGCCAGAGTACCTCAAGACCCCCTTCCAGACCATGAACATATTTTCTTTGCATAAAAGGACCATGTTCTGGTGGTGTTTTGAATTGAAGTTGGATTACAATCATCACACACAGGAGCTTTGCTGGCAAAATATATCTATGCTCCACAGTGCAATTTGAACTTTAAGACACACAAGTCAAACAACAGTTGGATTGCATTTTTAATATGCAGTGGTTTTAATTTGTAGTTATGAAGCCAGAAATAGGTCATACAAGTTGTAAATTGCAGATTACAGGGATTCCAGTAGGCTTGGGAAAGCCAAAGAAGCTTCTGATAGTGTAATTCTTCATCAAAGCAAGAAAACAGCTTTGAGTCATGACTGATTCAATGCAAAAATGCAATAAGGAATTGGGGAGCATGACAAGAGCCAAGGCTCAAGGGAATAAGACATCAAACATGAGATCAGTGTATAATGGATATTTTAAGAGGGATGAATGTATACCTTTATCATAATCATAACACATGAATGAAGTAGTGGTGAAGAACAGTGACTGATATAAAGAAATGGTAGAGGAAAGAATAGCTTTCATCAGAAAATGGAAAAAAAACTACTGAAAAAACCTTAAGAAGCAATGAAGTAAATCTGACTTGAGCTAGGTATAGCTTGACTTAGGCATACCTAAAAGTAACAAACAGGCTTTCCTCTAAAAAGGTGGTGAATCTAATAGCCTTCTCCAGGATCCAGTAAATCCTCCACAGTACTCAACACCTGCCTGCCCGGGTTAGGTGGACAGCTGGCCCTGAAGTGATCAAGGAAACATAACTGTTTGGTAGTGGCTTTTTGTGACCTTGAAAGCCCTCAGTATTTGACAAAGTCTTGAAACACATACTTGAAACTCCTGAAACTGTGACTCCCCAATGTCACAGCTTCCGGAAAGAATTCAGTAACTGTTTACAATGAGCTACTTTTATATTTTGCTGTGCTTACATTTATTTTTCACAAGCTTTTGAGTGTTTAGAAACCTTTTAAAAAAAACAAAACAGCCTTAAAATAAATCTGGCACAATTGAATTCAGAAACCACAAAATAAATAAATAAATCCAACTGTACCCTTAGTCTGGCAGTAGGACTATTTTCCTTAAAGGACTTCTCAGTGTTTATACACTCTGCTTGTGATAAGAATAACTCCTGAAAAGTTTTTTCGCTTTCAATTTGCAATTATCACAAGAAGTCAGGCTGGACCTAAGGCAGAATCATTTACAGAATCAGTATAAATTCTTTTATTGTTTTCAGCTGAAATGCAAGACATCATGTATGACTTTCTGTTCAAGTGCTTTAGCAATATTTTGAACAAAATTATTTGTAAGCATTGGCTATGGGCTTTTGTCATTTTCAGCATGAAAGAAAAATAAAAAGTTATGGCACAATTATGTAAAACCAATAAAACTGTAAAAACTTTATTGACTGTAGTTTTAAACATAAAATGATATGCAGACACTCAGTATGGTTCACTGTGTAGCAGTGAGAATTTAAGACATTTTGTGGATGTATTTCCATAAGTAATTCAGGTGCAATTCGTGTGTTTTTAAGCAAATCAATTTACAGCACAGAGCAGCCCTCTAGAGCAAAAGCTGTACTCCCTTTGAGGGAAAATTCAAAAGATGTAACCCACAGGTACCTAATTTACTCCAGATGGTAATTCAGTCCCTCTAAAATAAAGCTCCTGCAGCATGTTTTAAGTGGATATGTGCAGTATTGTACTTTTCACATTACAGGTCTGCTCCTAATTGTCTTGAATTAATGTTTAATGTAGCTATAGACAAAGCAGGTGCCACCCATTTTGGTAACCTAAAAGGAAATTTTGGCTTTCACCAGCTGAAAAGAAAATTATTTCTGACATAAATTTTATTTTTTTAATTTCTCAATTGCTATGCAACCTGAACCAGCTTTGAAGTTGTCTCTGCTTTGAGTGGGTGGTTGGAGTGGAAGAGCTCCAGAAGCCCCTTTTAACTTCTCTTTTGATTCAATGCTTCCTCTGAGCCAGTCTGGTCCTGTTTTCTAGATGATTGACCTGATATTTTAAATTATTTAGACCTGATTTTCTTTAACTGTGGAAGATTAGAAAGTTGTTCTTGCTTTCCTTTTAAAAATATATTGGATTATTATAGAGTGAAGTAGATACACTTTTGCACAAACAGAACTTGGTGTGGATTACAAAACTGCTCATTCCCCACATCTTCAAAATTTCTGTAACATATTTGGCACCTACAGCAATCACTGTGGTCCTTCTGTAAAAAGTCATTCTTGAAGTATCTGAACCATTCTCGATTCGGTATTTCTAAGATTTTTATTTTATCTTTTTTTTAAATAAATCTCAACTTTTCTTCTTTGCATAAGGAAATGGCTTAGTAAAGTGATACTTTATCAAGTAAGTTGTACTCCAGCTAAAGCTGGGGACATTCCTGTTTGTCTTTTCTGAGAACTGGCTAGTCTGTACACAAAAAGCTGTACCACAGGAATTCTGACTTCTGGCTTTTTGTCTTGAGACATATTTGTCTTGGCTTTTAAAAATCGTGCAGTCTCTACTTGTAATGAATTTGTAGCACAGCATGCATCTCAGGGGTTAGGAGACTATTTTTTTAAGTCATTTAAATATTCTGCTTCAGATGTTTGCGAAATATTTTTGCTTTTTAAGCTCAGGCAGCCTAGTGTATACCTGATAAATTATTCTTTGTTAGAACCCTAAAGAAGAAGAGTTGCATCTTCCTTCATCATCCCTGGCAGTGTTCAAGGCCAGGTTGGAAGGGGCTTTGAGCAACCTGGTATAGTGGAAGGTGTTCCTGCCCATGGCAGGGGGATTGGAAAAAGATGATCTTTAATGTCTCTTCTAACCCAAGCCATTTTATGATTCTGTGATTCCTTCACATTACTGATGCATTAAAATCTTGTATGGTTTTAAACCCAACACTGGTGATATTTTTTACAGTCCCAGCAACTGGTCTTGTGAAACAGTCACGTGATATTTTCTGCCTGTGTTTCAATTTATTACTGTTTGGCAAAGGATATTGTGCTTGTGTAGTGCCAGTATAAGCATGCCTGTATAACTATAGTGTTACTTCTTTTTACCCTCCATTGTAAACTTTTATGCAAAAACTGCCTCAGTAGATACTTTAAATAGCTGATGAGTAGATAGATGTATTTCCAGGACAGCCCTGGAAGTAAGGCTGGGTATGGTTAACCACCATCCTGTTGGATGCAACAATCCTACTGCCTTTTTATATTACCATACGTACCCAAATATGTGCACTGCAATTTGCAACAAATTTGAGAAGATATTTATGGAAAATAAAGATTGATCCAGTAATGAAATATTCAGACTTCAAGTGTGATTCCACCACCAGTTTGGGGACAGACATACAGTTGATGGGGTAAATAGAATAACTGATGGGGTTTTCTACCTTGCTTTCAGGTGCTTAGACAGGATATTTGCCAGGAATTCCTTGGCTCTTTGACAAGCTGTCAATAATCTTCAATACCATGCTAGCAGCTCTTTTCCATCTCCAGTCAATGGACATCCTCAGTAACTCTGTATTAACTCAAGGTTAATCCTGAGAAAAGTTCTTGCTAAAAGAAGCTGAAGCATGTAAAGCTTGTCAGGAAAGCAGGTTGGGGGGAAGCAGAGAGGACCTGATTAGCAGGGGCCAAAGTTGAGTAATGGCTGCTGGATGGAGGAAGCTTATTATTCAAGCCCTGAACTAAGAGCTGATGTTGAGATTGCTCAGATTTCAATATTGGCAATGGGCAGAAAGTGTGTTGTCAGTCTTGCTGGAAGCTTTCACCTAGAGAAAGGCCTTACAGTGCTCACTGCACAAGGAAAACTGAGAGAAAGCTTACAGCCTTACATGGATCGTGGATTTTTTTCTCAAGAGACAGGCACCACTTCTTATCTAGAGCTAGGACATCTCGTCATGGCACTGAAAATTTACACAACGATTTACCCCTTATTCCTGTACAATGCCTTTTATTTCACAGGCAATTCTCTTTTCCATTAATTTTAACTTTTGTTGTCAGAAAAAATTACACTTAATAGTCATTAAATACTAAACTGAGTGTGGTAAAACAACTTTCAAGCAAATAGGAAGAACCAGCATAGTTTGCTAGACCATTCTTCTTGCTTGATAAATAGCCTATGTATAAAGCTTTCCAACAGATAGAAAATTCTTTAATTATAATATTTCAGTGCTGTTAATCTCCCAAATAAAACTCCACCTATGTGCAGAAGTCACATCTCCTTAAGTACTATTTATCACAATAAAAATTAAATATAAGCTTGGCTTACAACAGGCCCATAAATTGAACTGCCTATTAGATGCTTTATATCCCATTGCTTATGAACCTGTTCACAATCCTTCCTATAGTTACTAAAATGCAACACTTGAAATTTTTGCTGAACGTGTGTGTTTAAAGTATTAATTTGATGCACATACAACTGAGTTTAAAACTGCCTCTTAACTTGAGGGAATTCATAATAAATTTTTTCTATGTATTTCAAACAAAATCAAAATGTCTTCTGCCTCCCTAACATCTGATACGAATACGCATGGATCAGTAACATGATGTCGTGGTTTAAACCCTGCCAGTAACTCAGCACCACACAGCCATTCGCTCATCAGCCACTTTCCCCCCACTGGCTGGGACGGCAAAAAATCAAAAGAATGTAAACCCCAAAGGTTGAGATAAAAACAGCTTAATAACTAAACTACAATATAACACTACTACTGGTACTAATGATAAGGGAAATAACAAGGGGAGAGAATAGAAAACTAAAAGGAAAACAAAAAACAACAAACAGCAGTGATGCACAATACAATTGCTCACCACTCGGTGACCAATACCCAGCCTGACCCTAGCAGTGATGGGGCCCTTCTGAGTAACTCCCGCCAGTTTATATAATGGGTATGAAGTGTTGTGGTATGGAATACCCCTTTGGCTACTTTAGGTCAGGGGTCCTGTCTCTGTTTCCTCCTGGCTTCTTGTGCCACTCCTCCCTGGCAGAGTATGAGAGACTGGAAAATCCTTGATCAGGGTAAGCATTGTTTAGCAACAACTAAAACATTGATGTGTTATCAGCACTGTTCTCAGACTAAAGACAAAACACAGCACTGCACCAGCTAGTAGGAAGAAAAAAAAAAAACAAACAAAAAAACCTGTTACAGCTGAAACCAAGACATGTGAAATACTGGAATTTTCAACAGTCATTTCTGCCATTTTAATATATTTTGAGTGCTACCTCATGCCTCCATTAGACATTTTCACCAAAAATAACATGAGGGTAATAGGCTTTTAAAAACGTTGGGCTGAAATGAAACATTTCTCATTAATAGATTTGTACTGTCATTTTAGCTTAGGTTTGAGCTCCATTGAAACTGAACTCTCTGAATAATCATTATTCAGGTTTTGATCCTGCAGCCGCTCATCTGGCATGGCATGTAGTAAAGGCAAATACATGATGGGTGTCGCAGTCCTCTCTGCAGTCCTGTCCCTAGGCACAGCGGATGTGAGCAGCTCAGGTCACGATGAATAGAAACCCACACATCTAAGAAAAGCCATGCAAAATAAACCCATCAGGCTTGTCAGTGTGCCTTAGTGGATGGCAGGGATTCCATACCCCCCATTATAATGATCTTTCCCCAGTGCTTGCTAAATTACCTGCTGTTATCTGAAATATATATCAGAAAATCAAATTCCAGCTCACATACATCCAGGAACACTGCATTAACATGAACATTTACTGTGATGTTACTACTTTACACAGGAAAGCACAACAGAACTTAAATTTGAGGAGAAAGTTCCCTAGGTGTTAGTTTCTATTATGAAAACTAACCCATAGTTTGTAACTATTTGCAATTAATCATGTGGACAGTGGCTTTCCAGCTTCCCAAAGCAGCTATGGAGAATACAGTCTAACCAGTAAAGCTAATTATACCCCAAAGTTACATAGTTTCAAGCTCTTTTCATTGTGTGAATCCCACAGTCATGTAAACACCTTTATGCCACAAAGCCATTATGAGTTTGTCAGTGAGTTGCTGAAATTCAATGACATCTGGAAAACTGATTGCAATGTGATCTACTGAATGATGCTCAGAGCCAGGAGCTTACAGCTCCTCCTCACTGCTCCTCTGATTTTGCGGGAAACATATTGCCTATCATTAGGCAAGCCATTTAAATGCCATGCCCTGGTTTGCCATGCAGCACTAATGGGAGCAATAAATACCATGGAATCCTACTAATTAGAGCATCACACAGTCCTGCTGCTGGTCAGGCTGGTGAAAGTTTGCTGTACTACAGCTAGCAGCAAATACATATTCTTTAGCTGTGCTACTGATTTTTCCGATCAAAGTGATTTTTTCCATGCTAAATGAAATAAAATAACCCATCGTTTTGAAGTCCTTTCAATAAATATATTTCTTAGGATAATCACTGTAGATAACAGAATTTAATGTTGAGACAATTCAGTTATTTCCGTTAT
This sequence comes from Psilopsiagon aurifrons, assembly GCA_025447955.1. Taxonomy (NCBI): domain Eukaryota; kingdom Metazoa; phylum Chordata; class Aves; order Psittaciformes; family Psittacidae; genus Psilopsiagon; species Psilopsiagon aurifrons. The sequence goes on from JAOEHY010010353.1 coordinate 30,198, forward strand.
TTAATATCCATAATAGTAAGGTTTCTCTGTGTCTGTAGTGCTGGATATTTTGAAGCTTAGCAAATTTATACATTCAGCAAAGCACAATTGCATATAATTTTATATCCAGCAGCTTGTCTAAATTTTTTATGCAAATACCACAATTAGCAGTTGGTCCAGTGAACATGAATACTCCTAATTACTTCCATATTGTCATGTGATTTAAAATGGAATCTTCTGTTCAGTATTAAAGCATTTTTCAAGTTATAGTGCAGCTTGTTTAGCTGTTTTAGCAGCTTTAATGTGGTTTACAAAGGAAACAGAAATGATAAAAGTGTCATATACTGGATATTTGCAACCCAGTTGTAAATGTCAGGTAAGGCTCTAGTTAGGAGATATATTCCCCACACTCCTCAGTATTACTTTTTCAACCTTTTCTCTAGCAAGGTCAATGTCCTACAGAACCAAGACTGCTGCTACCCCTCACAGTCACATCACATTCACCCTTTATTTCCATCCATCACATCAGCCATTTTGTCTTCTTGTACTTAGTTTATTAGATTTATAGAGCAGAGACCATCTCCTGCATTTTGCATTCTCTTAATCCAGTGAAGGCTGGTATATTATTTATTTATATGTCACATTTGCCACATAAACACTATTTAAATGTTGCTTCTAACTATTTTTATGACATAAATTTCCACATTTGCTAAGTAATGCCATTAACCAGAGCATAGTAATCTAGATCAAATCACAGTTAGGGAGAGGGTTGTTACATCCTACTGTTACAATTTCCTGTTCAAATACAAAACCTCTTATGATTTTTGCATGCAAGAAGGGAAAAAAACCCACCTGTCTTGCAACCAGACAGATTGAGTATTGAGGCTGGGACAGTAAGGAGCCCCAGGATGCATTAGCACCGGGGGCAGTAAAAGGTGAAGGCAGACCATTCTGTCCCCTTGCTCCTGCTGGGAGGATACGTTGTGATACCCAGGCAGTACCCAGGTGGGATGCAGAGCCCAGGCACAGCTGTCAGGGGCTGCTATGAGGCTGTCAGCACATTACAAGAAGCCAGGGGCTTTCAGCCATCTGAGAAAGCCAGCTGTCCATTTATACCTCTTTGTGACTCCTTAGATAGCACTGTGCAATCCCTCAACTGCATTAGCACTTCCGCATGGACACCAGATCAGTATCTCCAGCTCCATCAGTCTGGTAGCTCCCATAACCACCACCATAGACAGATGGGTGCCCTGCTCACCATCTCTTTTACTAAGAGCTCAGCTTGAAAGAGGATTGCAGGATGAGGCTGTTTTAAAGCTGATATTGAGATGTCTTAGTTAAATATGATCCATAGCTTCTGTTGGACATTCCATCCCAGCTCACAGCATGATCTCAAGCATCACCTCTTACTCCATTACCCCACCACAGCAGACAGAAATGCCACAAAGATAAGTGCTCTCAAATCAGCATTCATGCGACATTCATAGCAAACACAAACAATCTCTCAGGCCAGATCTGTAACTTAAACCATGTATAGTCCTGCTGAATTAATGGCATCTGAGTCTCTGCATGCAAAGCAATCTAGTTTTAAAGAAATACAATTAATTATTCAAGATAATGTCCTATTATTGTGTTAATACTTCAGTTTACATGTTTTTGTAAGCTTGCACTGTCAATATTTCTCATATTCATAGTTTAAGATTACATTTTTTGATTAATTGTGTGCAATAAGAAAAGGAAACTAACTTTAAAATAGCTGAAATGACTGTGTAGGGTTACGTGGACAATATTTTGAGATGTCTGAATTTTCATACAATAACATCATCTATATAAAATATAAAAATTCCTTAATTTACATTAATGTTTCAAATGAAAGATTTTAATACAGAGGACTAAAATTATATGTCATCAAAAGACATCTACATAGATAAAAATGAATTTACAGAGATTTTACACTGCACCAAATTTAATGTAATGAAATCTTCAGAAACTCTCAACTCTGGTCAAGTTACAGTGTAGTTGCAATAAAATTCACAATAGTACTATACAGCAATTGCACTCAGTAAGTCCTAAATGTGCTAGGATATATCTTGTTCTTTCACATTTTATAAGGAGATTTATATGCTGTTCAGGCTGTAGCATACATTGCTAATAAGACAATATATAAAAAAGGTTTGGCTACTGTTTGCTCATTGTTTTCACTGATACAATAAAACAAACAGGTATGAATCAAGAAAGTTCTTGAGAACATTTCCAGGGAAGGATATTTGCTATCTACTTGGTGTAGGCAGGAGGATGGTCTCTGGCAAACTTTTGGCCCAGGAAGCAGTTTCCAGCAGTCTCAAAGACAGCTCAGGTAATAAAACCCATCACACCCAATAGGGAATTTGGCTATGGTCATCCTATTTTAGAGAATTCTACAATTTACACATAGTTCTTTCCTTGACAGTTGGCCTCCAAGCCACGCAATGGCATGGTTACATGCTAACACAGATGGAGCTATATGGTTCATATCAAAATGCATGGAAAAAAAAATCTCTTAAATAGAAATTTCAGAAAAGTTTCTATGCTGTCAACTTGGATTTTATTGTAAAGTAGCTTGACTTAAAAACTTAATTTCTGGAAATAAGTGATATAAAAGTTATCTTCCTTTAAAAAAGCATGTCAACAGTTCTTTTTTATTTTTATTTTCACTCTTATTTTACTTTTTATCTTCATTTTTATTATATTGGAGGGGAAGCTGCAGAATGCAGCTACAAAATATGACCTGAATTAATTCTAACATCACTTTTTTGAGAAAACCAGCACCATGCTGGAGCTGAACAAGATCACTTAACACTAGCCATCCACTGCACTTTTAACCCAAAGAAGTTTCCTGTCACAAAGATAAATTCATTCTTTAGATTACTTTTTTACCAAGTATCTCCAGCTTAAAGGCACTGAAACCCCCCCACCCCCCACCCCAAAAAGCTAGAGAGAAAGGGAGTGCAAAGAAAAACAAAGACCTGTCTAGCCTTTGAAAGAATCATAGAATCAGAGTTTGTTACAGTTAGAAAGGACCTTAAGGTCATCTTTGTCCAACCCCTCTGCCATGGACAGGGACACCTTACACTACACCAGGTTGCTCAAGGCTCTGTCCAACCTGGCCTTAAACACTGCCAGTGATGGAGCATTTACCACCTCCTTGAGCAGCCTGTGCCGCTGCCTCACTACCCTCACAGTAAAAAACTTTGAGGTCTTCACGCAGCCTTCTCTTCTCCAGGTTGAACAGCTCCAATTTTCTCACCCTCTCTTCATATGGGAGGTGCTCCAGCCCCCTTATCATCCTCATGTCCCTCCTTTGGACTTGCTCCAATAGCTCCATGTTTCTATGTTAAGGACACCAGAACTGAATGCTCTAGGATGCTCCAAGTGTGGTCTCACAAAGGCAGAGTAGAGGGGGGTAGAATCTTCCATTGACTTTAAAAGTCAGTTCCTAATTTGTGATTTCTTCAGGGTTCTAAAAAGAAATCTCACTTAAATTCAATTTTTGACCTTAAGGGAAATGTGATTTTACAGCTGAAGTTGCTAACACGCTTTTATCAGCATATGCTGAGGGTCAGTGGCTGTCAACTGACACCCACAACCTGAAAACTATTGCCAGAACTCTCCTATGAAGTATTGTTTAGTAAAAGATCAAAGCTGAAAAGCAAGCTTGCAGTAAGAGCATGATGGTTTTTATGGAGATGTACAAATAAGCTTAAATTGATATATTTTGAATGCTGATGCTTTATGATATGAGAAATGTGTGAAAATAAAATTACTGTTTTAATCATATCTTTTATCGGCTTTTCCCAAAATTACACCAGCAATAATGGTGAATGTTGCAAAGAATCAATTTTAGCCCCATGTTTTATGCTGACCCTTCCTGACATCTGAGCTTCTGCAACACTGGAAGCTGACATTATTAGTTGCTCAGCTCTATCAAACTGGAAATTTCACCTTATTAAAATGCAGTTGCTATGGAAACACCATAGTTCTGTGATTTTTTGCTCGCAGGCGGTATAGAAAAAATCTTAGCACCAATATACAAGTCAATGCATGTCATTTTAAAATACTTCCTTGGTGCTCTGATGCTTTTAAAATGAAAAAATACCAACAGGAAATGTAAGCTGTAGCACTTTATCTTAATGTACTGGAAGAGTGAAAGACACTTTTCAACAATAATCGTGGGTATATGCCATAGAGAAATAATACCTAGACAGAGACTGTTTCTGAAATGGCTTTTTTAAAAAAAAAAATAAAAATTATTAAACAAACACTTCTGAAGGCCCAGTTCCTCTCTCTTTTTTGCTCATACTTACTTATTTCATTTTAATGTCTTTATTTTAATGGCTTTGTCCTTGGGGTTTGAAGGTCTCTCTTCTTTCTTGAGAACTCTGAAAACTTACTTTTCAAATGCGCATTGTGCCATTATCCTTTATGACAAGGGAAATGGGCTTTCACAGTTCATAATGAAACACAAAAACTGAAAAGCCATATTCTTAGGATGTGCAAGGAGCCCTGAATAGAGCAGGAAGCAAACTGTGCATACAGTACTGCAGAACAATCTTCAAACAAAGAAACAAGAAACTAGAAATGGCCATGATAGGATCCAGCAGAAGGGAAGGAAAGCAGAGAGAATGATAGACATTTGAAGGATTTGTGCAGCAAAACCAGCCAATGGACCACCTAGGCCAATAGGATCAGTTCAGAAGAAGGTACATTCAGGCTGGAGAGACTGATTGGAAAGGACTGTTTTAGTGACATTGCTAAGAAATTTAAAATTTTAACTCTTCCATGTGAGCGAGGAATGTTACTAAACAGATTTCCACTCTCTAGATATTTTTTTCTTTACCATTTTGTTGGTCACACACTATTTTAGAAAGCCTGATGAGAACACTGTGTTATATTATGTATAGTAGGAAAATTACTTATGGGACATATGGGTCCACTCATTTTTGAGAGTATCTGAATCTTGCAGGTAGACATATTAGTGTCATAATCCACCTTTGGCATGAATGGAAGTAAGTCTTGCTGCATTCACTACTTTATTTGCTGATTGCTATGCAGGACTATAGGATCTCTATTTATTTGCCTCTGCAAAATATAGAAGATTGATATGAATACTTCATTATTCAATATTTGTGTCAGAGTAATTTTCATATCAACTATTGTACCATTCTGAAAGTTAAGATAGTCCAACTAATTACTCATCTGAGAAGGCCATAACAGGCAAACATAATCTATTCTCCCTATGCAAGGGGTTTTAGATCCAAAAACCTAAAGCAATTATCTGGCATTGAACAAACAAAATACAACAAAACATAACACAGTGATTGAAGAAAAAAAAGGAAAAATTACTTATAAAAGGAACATGATGGGGGTAGGCATCAGTCCCCGAGTCATCAGGGTTGCATGGCACAATGAGCAAATGCAAGTGAAGGCTCCGCTCCAGTAGAAGTAACCTGTCCTCAGCTGGGTTATGCCAGGCTGGATAGCCATCAGCTGCCCCTTAAAAAATGCAGCCCTTGTAAGCGCTTTCCTTACATCCTGTTTGGAGATAGTAAGCCCGTTTGCCCATTTGCAAATAAGGTATAAGATTTTGGTTTTTTTAAGTCATTAACTTTAAAGACTACCAGATATAAAACATTCTGTAAGCCATTTTCTTGCTTAACCTTTATCCATTTTGGGAGAGTCCCAGTTTTGTTGTATAAATTGCCTAATAATATACCTTTGACACTCTATACACTTTAATAATAACTTGTGAACACCTTATTTCCCTTTCTATAAAGCCACAAAACTTCCACAATGCATCCACTATCACCGTCTAGCTAAATTGCCATGCTACACTGTGGGAGGCTCAACAATTTAACAAATGCAACCATGTATATAATGGCATTTAATAACAAGTCTTGATTTTTGCTAGTGAATTGAAATGCATTTCTCACCAGAAAGTCTAACCTTTCTATAGAAGCAATCTATTTTAACAGTTTAGCTAGTTTTGTCATTGACGTATAGAAGCAAGCTGCTTAAAGTCTGTTTTTTTTAGCTATTTGTAGTCATACTCAGTTTTACTTCATTTTTATACATTGTTCCACCTCACCTCCAGCATTTATAAAGTTTTAGTAAACTAGATTCGGGCATTAGTGGCAACTTTGCATTCATTCATTAGTGCCAACTGCTCACAGTTCTTCTGAAGCTGCTCATGACAAAGTGGGATCCACCTAATCTGCCTGGCTGCTAAGGAATTGCAGAGTCAAAGGAGAAAAAAAAAAATCTTAATAAAAATTTTTCAGTTACCATGTGAATAGTTGCAAATCAGTACTGTGAAGTAGATTTGTTAATAAAGATCACTTTTTGGTTATTTTCAGACCTCCACTGTAACTCAAACTGCTGTAGTTATCGTGTTTGGTGTAAGGACCAGCTACTTCTAGATTTTAGGAGAATCTATAGGACAATTCTAAGACCATTAATCTCAATTGCATCATTCTCAAGGCTTCATTGCTTGGAGGCCTATATGGCTTTTAATGTGTTTGCACTACCTCCATTAGTGCAATGTTACTTGCTATTAGCAGGAGTTTTATAGAGGCAATGAAGCGAATACAGACCCATTAAAATGTATGAGTTACATATTAACACACAATGGAGCTTACTAGAGTCTACATTCAGATAAATAACTGCTGAAAAGAATACAACAGATGCAGGAAAGTATTCTTAGCTACAGACATAAGGAATTCATTTTATGAAATGTTTTTTTTTTCATTTCTGTGTTTTCAGCTTGACTCCAGCTTGATGATTCTTGCTGCTTTAAAATTCATCTAAATTAATTTCATAATGTTTTACTTTGCCAATAAACTGTTGCCCAGATATTTATTTCCATTTTTTAAAGTTAAAACTGGCCTCTTTTCCACAAAATTCTGTTTTATCAATTTCTTTTTTCATAGTATCTATTCTTCTCCAGACTGGTGAAACGCTGTCTTGCAGAAAGCAAGGTGAGGCAGGTTATCACATGTTAATTAACTACACTAATCTCTGGACTCTGAATTAAAAAGTGAGTTCCTTCATCTGAGGCATAGCAATAGGCAATAGGACTTCAGGGGAAGAATCAGAGCTGCGACTTCCAAATTTAAGTTTCTGCTGTTTCAGCCTGGGCAAGATACACACTGAGGTGCAATGTCTACAGAACTGTACTTCTCTTGATATATTTTGTCCATTGGCTCTGTAGTCTGGTTTGTGTGGATGCTACATAATTCTCCTCATGTATGACATATAGAGCATAGATGCTGCTCAGTTCTGCATTTTGGGGAGAGTGGTGCTCATGTTTGGACACTGTCATTCTACTGCTACTTAGGTTTCCTTTGCAGCCTTCAGGCATTAGGTGTTACAGTGGTGCTCACTTCACCTCAGAACTCCTACATACACTTTCTCTTATTAGTTTAATCCTTGAGTTAGGCTATCCCCAGGAAGATTTCTGGGTTTGACAAATATTCAGATTGTTTATTCTTAATTTAGTGCCTTGACAAATGGGTTAGAGTTGCCCTCCTTGGACCAGTAAATATGGATTCATGTATTCACACAAATGGAGAAGCCCTAACAGCAAAGCTTCCCGCCTAAGCACACTTTATCACTGCTTGCAAGGAACACCTTGCTGGGAAATGAGAGACTGATTCCAGATCCTTTTCCCCATCCCTCAGGAGTAGAAGTAGTAGGAATCAGATTTGTTCCCTTCTTTAACTCATAGGTGAATTCCCATATAGTTGTTCTGACTTCTAACCTTATTTTTGCTGGGATTCAGACACTTCTGTTGTTATGGTTTTACTGGTAGTTTGTGCATTAACCTTGCACCTGTGCTTATGTTCTCCATCCCACTGTACATGTTGTCCCTTTTCTCATATACATTACTGTCAGTGCATATCCTATCTCTTACACAGAAAATATCCAGCTAATGCAGGTCCTCATTTACCTCAAGCAGGCCACAGGTTCTTCACATTTTGTATCATTTGCTGGCTACACCTAATCCCTTCAGCACTTTCTTTTGCCCTGATATTTCATAGAACAGTTTATATACTGTAAATTGCCTCCTGCTTCTCTTCCCATTAAGTTACCATCTGTTATGTATTATCCTCAAATGTTACTTGTAGTCCAAAAACTTCAACTAAAAAATATGGGCTATTTCCCTTCATTTTCTTCTTCACTCTAGATTTGGCTCTGTGTAAAGCGTGTGTGCAGCTGTTCAGTTCTTGCTCAGAGGTGTATCTGGTACCTCCACGCTTTATCTACCAACTCTTTTATCCTTCACATAGCTTCTCCTTTTTTATTTCTAGGATGAAAGGATGAGAAATCAGGGTGCCCACAGTCTCTCTGCAAGTATCTGTAACCCCATGCAGACTCTGCTGCTGCCAGAGTTGGATATTAGAACAAGCACACTTACAGCTTGTGGTTGCCCACTCAGATACTTCGGTGAAATGTGACAAGCTGCCAGGTGAATTATATTTCTGTTTTAACATTTGCTTCAACAGAACACTTTCTTCCCTTGCCAGTGTGATTATTTGATCCTGAACTGTAGTAAACAGTGGCTTTCTTGTAACATTTTAGGCATCTGTCCTAAAGCTTCTAATTTTGCCACTTCAAAGTGAATGTTAGAAAGATCCACTTAGCTGTGGCTCTCCTCCTTAGGAGGGGCACAGATGTGGGTGGCTGTCCAACTTTGCCCAACAGTGTTTCTGCAGCCAGCCAGACCACAGAAAGGAACAGCAGTGTCAGTCTCCCTGACTATTACTATTCCTCTTAGTATTTAATGGAAGATTGCTATTTCAGTCCTGCAAAATCCTGTTTGCAATTGGCAAAACTGTACTTCCAGAATATGTTCAGAAGTGTATTCCTTAGACCAGGCTATTTTCTGTGAGTTATTTGTATTCCTGCATTGCAGATGGTATGCATTTTGTTCACTGATCTCACTAACAAGTACAGCGTTCTTTCCCTTTTTTAACCTATGTATGGCTTTGCTCCTCTTGGCTTTTTATCAGTGGTCTGGATCTCAAAGTTTTCCTCACCTGTCACTCACCTTCATCCTTTTTTCATATGTTTTGTGCCTGCTCAAACATCAGATCCAAACACCTTTTAGTATGAGGATCTTTTACTAGCCTTTACTATCTTTTACTAATTTTCAATGGATTTTATAGAAATGACCCCCCTCCCAATATTCATGATGGCATCAAGAGGCCTAATATAGCCTCTAAGGTGACAGCCTCTGCTCCTAGTGAAGTTGGTGGCAGAATTCCAGTGTTTTCATGACACATTGAAATGGAGTATAAGCATAGCATCTTTCAACAGATCTATTTAAATCCAGGAATTTGACACTGTGATACTTCTGGTTCTAGATTGCAACACAGAACTTAGAGTAGAATCAAAACTAAACTTCACTGACTTTATATTATTCCCTTTTGGCATGTTCTGCTATATCTGTGTTGCCTCAGGTCACAGGAACTGCATATTTAAGTTGGCTGGTAGAATGCTGCAGAATTAACCAGAGAGACTGTGTAAAAACTGCTCTCTGGTTCCCTACATCTCTGATTGGAGTCAGTCCTTCAACACGCCATGTGTATGCAACACACAGTCTAGTATCATTTTGTACACAACTCGGAAAGCTACTGAAATTGTGGCCCATATATCTAAGGGAGCTGATCAGTAAACACTGGTCCAACTGGGCATTTAAGTCTTCACTGCAAAGAAAAGAAGTCTTACTGCAACTGCAACAGCATTCTGTGAGGCAAAATGCCAGGCTCTGTTAACTTTGTGCTTGAAGTCGTGTATGAAAGCTGCTTTCTACTTCACTGTTATGCGAATGTATTCTGGCTTGATTTTTCTTTTTCCCAATTACTTTTCTGAATAAAAAAAGAGATATTCTAAGCAAAGTTATTTACCATAGATAAGAAAAATGTTCTAAGCAACCTCCTTGAATTTACCCTGCTTTTCACTTGGGGCCTGGACTGGAGGGACTGTCAGAAGTGCCTTCTAACCTCAACTATGCTGTGATTCTGTGCTCCAGTTCTCCAGCTAAAAAATATCCAAAGTATTGGGAAAATTTCTTACTGCCAGACAAGATGAAGATAATTTAAAAATATTACATAAATCAACAAAATCAAAGAAAAAAACGTCATTATTAAAGCATTGTGTTCTGATGGGATTTTAGCCACTTGCTGTAGTTTTACTGTAGCCAGGTTAAATTTCTAAAGAAAAAGTAATTCAAGAGAAGGAAACTTGTTCTTTTAAAGACCTCTATATAGGGCAATTTTGGAACATATTCCCTTTCTTTTTTCCTTTTCTTTTTTTTTTTTTTTTTTTATGAGTGTGTAAACAGATTTAAGTTCTGAAGAACCTTTTCTTTTTTTGTATTGGAAAACTTGTTTTTAAAGAATCTTCAACAAAGAGCCCCTTATCTTGACTGCTTTTAAGCTGTGAGCATGCTCACATTAATGTTTTCTTAAGCTATGTGGAACTTCATGTCATCTTCAGTCTGACCTGAGGCAGGAGAGGGCAGGGTGCCAGGATGGTTCATATTAAGGTCATTTTGTGTTATTTATGATGGCTGTAAAACTGCCAAATAGAACAAAATAACTATTTTGTTTCTGTAGGAACTACTGCCTCTAGAGAAAAGTATGCTCAGGAGATGGGAGGTTTAGGGTACCACAGATGAGCTTAAAACTAGATCAGTAAATTATAAATCAACTGCCCTGTCTGTCCTCATGAAAAATGACAAAGTGAATTGCACTATATAGGCTCTTCCCTCATGCCACTTTTAAGAAGTATATTAGCTAGTCTGGCATTTCACTAAAGGAAAACTGGTTCCCCATCCAGACAGAGATTTAACAGCACTGTATATAGTCACGTTACTTCCTTCATTCCTGTCATCAGTCACTCACTCAAGACTAAGTAGTGATGGGCCACACGTATCTGCTCCAATAGTAACTTAGTAACAACAGTATCAACAGTATATTTATCAATGTGTCAGCAACACCCACTGATACCAAAATTATCAGCTGTGATCTCATAGCCTTCAGTATTCTCTTGGCCCAGACCCAGCAGTGAGGACCTGGAAAGGCTGGAGGTGGGCTGTATGACCTTTGTTTTCTGCAACCACTGGTACTTCTGCTTGCTCTTCTTTTCAAAGTACTGGAGCAGGGCATAGCTGCTCAAAATATGTGGGTACGCAAGGCCCTTCACATGCAAAAGAGAAAATGGTGTGGAATTGCCTGGCCATGTGCTGTCAGTGCACTGCTGAAGTACTTTACAATGCAGCCTCCACAGTGGAGCCAAGTGACATCACCAGGGGCAGGATCTCAGACCAGACTGGCGGGGAGAGGCATTATGCATAGAGGGAAAAAGGGAGCAACCAAGAGCCTCAGGAGCAGCCTTACAAAATGTCTCTAACCCCATACAGCTGGGTAAACTTCTCAGCTGATCAGAGGCAAGTGTGCTATTTACAGTATAGTGAAAGGCTCAGCGGCACATCACTGACAGGCAGGCTGCTCTTGCAAAGAGCCAGACACAAAACCAGCAGGGTTATAGTCTGAGTTCACTGTACAAGGTCCAGCCCTTCCCAGCTGAACAGCAGCAACACCCTACTCAATATGAGTTGCAGCACATGAAACATTGCCATAGACTGTTATTGTTTGAAGGGTCTAACTACTTTATTTCACAAATTAACAGCTCTTTAGAACAGTCAGAAAAAGATTAATGTTTGGGTTCAGCATTTCTGAGTAAGAAGTTCTGTAGGTAATTCTTGAAGCAGTCCCACAGGCAGAACAGGCACTTTTCACACACACAAACAGCTGGGTTCATTGATTAAATCTCATTTGTGTTTTTCTCAGCTCCTTGGGGTTTTGTTAGTGTGAAATGGAGTCTCTGTACCCTCACAAAATAAATCCACGACTGTAGTTTGTAACACCTGCAGATGAAGATCAAGGCTTGCAGTCTACAGGTCTGCCTCTTACAACAACACCCTTAACCCAAAGATGTTGCCCACGACGAAGGACCAGGACCTACTGGGACCTGTCTCCAAGATATCTTGCAAGGTTGCTTACAAACTCTGCCTTTACAGATGTAAACTGTAAACTGATGTCAAACAGTTTTTAAGGAAGTGCAAGGCTCCACTGCCTTTTTCCTGGGCAGATGGGATAGCAGATGATGCAAGAATGGTCTTTTCTCTAAATCATATATCCAGATTACTGGAGATGAGATTTTGCTACTTACACCACCATCCTGTTTGACCAGCAATTTGTATGCAGACAATGCAAATAGGCTGTTTATTTTGTCCGCCAAGACATTGAAAAAGCTGGTATTACAATCTTTTACTTCTTTTCTGACTTCCAGAAGTCAGGTATAATTAGAAGACCTTCAGGTCAAAAAGAGAGCATCAGGCATGCTAACGTGTCTGGGAATATTTCACCAGAGGAATAAAGTACTGCCAGTTTACTGTGTGATGAAAACATCTTTGGCAACCTGTGGAACTTCTGAAGATGGTACTTGGCTCTCTAGTCCATATGGTGATACCAGTCTCCAGAGGCAAGTCTCCCCTGGGGGTATCTATTGGTTCACTGTGCCCCATATAGAATCATAGAATCATAGAATAGTTAGGCTTGGAAAGGACCTTAAGATCATCTAGTTCCAACCCCCCTGTCATGGGCAGGGGCACCTCACACTAAACCATATCACCCAAGGCTCTGTTCAACCTGACCTTGAACACCACCAGCGATGGAGCATTCACAACTTCCTTGGGCAAGCCATTCCAGTGCCTCACCACCCTTACAGTAAAGAATTTCTTCCTCATATCCAATCTAAACTTCCCCTGT
>JAOEHY010010354.1:0-29982 GCA_025447955.1 Psilopsiagon aurifrons
TGCCTGGGATTGCTCTGACCCAGGTGTAGGACCTTGCACTTCGCATGGTTAAACTTCATCAGGTTGGCATCAGCCCACCTCACAAGCGTGTCAAGGTCCCTCTGGATGGCACTCCTTCCTTCCATCGTATCAACCGAACCACCCAGCTTGGTGTCATCGGCAAACTTGCTGAGGGTGCACTAAAGCCCACTGTCCATTTTGCTGAGAAAGATGTTGAAAAAGACTAGTCCCAACTCCGACCTATGAGGGACCTCACTAGTTACTGGCCTTCAGCTGGACATTGAGCCATTCACTATAACTTTCTGTGTGCGGCCATCCAGCCAGTTCTTTATCCACCGAGTGGTCCACCTATCAAATCGATGTCTCTCCGACTTAGAGACAAGGATGTCATGGGACAGCATCAAATTTTTTGCATAACCAGGTAGATGATGTCAACGGCTCTACTCCTGTCCATCAGTTCCGTAGTCCCATCATAGAAGGCCACCATATTGGTCAGGCAGTATTTCCCCTTAGTGAAGCCATGCTGGCTGTCACCAAGCACCTTGTTGTTTTTCATGTGCCTCAGTATGCCTTCCAGGAGAATCCACTCCAAGTTTTTGTCAGGCACAGAGGAGAGACTGACTGGTCTGTAGTTTCTGGATCATCCATTTTTCCCTTCTCTAAAATGGGGGTCACATTACCCGTTTTCCAGTCGTCGGGAACTTCACCTGAGTGCCATGATTTTTCAAATATGATGGACAAATAATATTAATTGGAGATATTCTTTATCTCTTTCTTAATACACTTTAGATAGAACTTTGGTTTTACCATATTTGGGAAGTAAAAATTTGGAGATCATTGATGTTATTTTGTAATTTAAAGTGGTGTATTTTGTAATTTAAAGTGTTTCTTCATGCTTCAGAGCATATACACGTGGACAGCTGAGCGCCTTCAGAATCATCAGAAACTGACTGTTTGATTATAAGGCCAAATTGAGATGGTGTGAAATGCAAAGAAATTTTGTTAGTGTGCCAAGAAATAAGGTTTGAGTTTGAACCCCATAAGATCCTAAAGTCTCTTCAGAAATCAACAGAAAAAAAAAAAAAAAAAAAAGAGGCATGGGACCCTTGGCAGGGAAGAAGCAGAGAGTGCTTATATAAAGGAAACAAGTCTGGGACCAAATATGTTTCCAGTTTTCCAAATACTGCTGCTTCTATTGTCATTGCAGAAAAGAGAAGGGAAAGGTGATAGGCTGAGAAAGAATCTTAGGAGTCAGAAAATATCTTCCTTTGGTTCTATCAATAAATACCAAAATATTTCAGGCTAGACACTTGACAGATAGCAGTGCATGTCTCTACTCTGGGTCACTAGGCAATCTAAGCATGTTAGAGTGCTAAAATATGACAGAATTAGGTATTTAAGAATAAAATGCAACTAAAGAAAGATTGTGACTGACATTTATGGTTTATTCCCTGTTTCATTCCTTATGTCTATGCAATAACTATACTTGTACATTGATCTTTTCATGTGCACTTTATGTGTGTATATAACGTAAAGATTTACGTTGGAGAGTTAGACACTAAATGGACTTCTATGCAACAGGGAAAAAAGATACAGGGTCTGTCTTTGTCCTCAGCTCTTGAGAAGTTGTAATTGACTCCAAGCTGATTTTCAAAAAGGTTTTCTTTCTTATAAGGATGTGCTTAATCCTTAGGATAATGGTATTATTTATGTCTAAGGAGTGGAGTTGTCATCTAAGGTTTATCCTGAATGCCTTTATAAAATAGTGATTAATAAGCACCTCAAAGTGAGAGCACAAGACTTTGAGTTAATGATATGTTTTGAATTTATATGACAAGGTTTTGATAGTGTGGAACCTGCAGGGATTGTTTCTGTGAGAAAACACCAGGATCTGCTTTCATGACAGAGAGAGCCAGTTTCAACTGGCTCCAAAATGGACTGCAGCTGCTCAAAAGCGGAACCAGTCAGTAGCACTGGTGGCATCTCTGTGATAAAATATTTAAGAAAGGATAAAAAAGGATTGTGAAGCAGATATGAGAGAGAAATGTGAAAAAAACATCTCTGCAGACATCAAGGTTGGTGAAGTAGGAGAGGGAGGAAGGTACTCCAGACTTCAGAGCAGATATTCCCCTGCAGCCTACGGAGACCACTGTGACACAGGCTGTGTCCCTGCAGTCCATGGAGGATCATGTTGGAGGGAATAGCCACAGTGCAGGCCATGAAGAGCCCCACCAGAGTAGGCTCCTGGGAGGAACTACAGCTCATGGGAGACCCATGCTGGAACAGTCCAATTTTGAAGGAGTAGACTCCATGGAAAGGACCCCAATGGAGCAATTCTTGAAGGACTGTATCACATGAGAGGTATGCCATGATGGAGGAGGGGAAGTGGATGAGAAAGAAGTGGCAGAGAGGAGCTGTTAAGGTCTGAACACTACTCCCGTTCCCCATCACTCTGATCTTCTCAGGGTGGGAAGGAGTTAGAAAAGTAAGGAGTGAAATTGAGTCTGGGAAGAAGGGTAGAATGGTTTTAGTCAGTTTGTTGTTTCTCACTTTCCTAGTCTTTTACAAATTGCCAATAAATCAAACTCCCTCTGTTTGAGTCTGTATTGCACATTATGATAATTGGTGAGTGAATTCCCTGTTCTTATCTTGACCTACAAGTATTTTGCTTTTTTTTTTTTTTTTTTTTTTTTTCCTCTGGTCTTGCTGAAAAGGGGAGTGCAGGATGGTGTGGCAACCATTCAGGCCTGGCAACCAGCCAAGACCAACCCACCAAACTGTATTGCTTCAAGTCACTGAAGAGCAAAAAATGTAGGGTTAATGTTCTTTAGGATAATCGGGCAATGGAGCCGTTCTATACATGTATTTCCAGAGACAGGTTCAAATGAAAAATGTTTTAAGAGCAACCATTTTATAAAACAGCCACAAAAATGTCACTCTGCAGCACTTATAATACAGTTACAAAGTATATTTATTTAGTCTCAGTTGCAGCAATTGAAGTCCAAATAAACAAGGTTACTGTTTTATTATAAATACCTACTCCTACGGGCAGCCACAAATAAACATTATTCCAGCGTCATGTAAAATGGTGATCTAGGACAAGAATGTTTAAGAATAACCTGATTCTTAAAAAGAGAAAAAACAAAATGAGGCATTGTGAGAAAGAATAGCATCCCTCTGTGTGGACAGAATCAGAAATACTAGAATTCTAAAATGGTTAGGGTTGGGAGGCATCTTAAAGAACACCTAGTTCCAACCCTATTCCATGAACAGGGACACCTTCCACTATACCAGGTTGCTCCAAGCCCCATCCAGCCTGGCCTTGAACACTGCCAGAGATGGGGCACCCACAGCTTCTCTGGGCAATCAGTTCCAGGGCCCTCACTACCCTCAAAGGGAAGAACTTCCTCTTAACACCTCATCTTAATTTACATTCTCTCAGTTTAAAGCTATTACCCCTTGTTCTGTCACTACATGCTCTTTTAAAAAGCCCCTCTCCAGATTTCCCATAGTCCACCTTCAGGCACTAGAAGATGCTTTAAGTCTCCCTGGAGCCTTTTTCCTCTAGGCTGAATGAGGCCAACTCTCTCAGCTTGTCTTCATAGGAGAGTTTCTCGAGCACTCTGATCATCATTCTGGTCCTCCTCTGGACTCACTTGAGCAGGTTCACATCCCTCTTCCGTTATGAGCCCTAGAGCTGAAAGCAGGACTGCAGGTGGGGTCTTACAAGAGCACACAAATGAAAAAAGCACTGCTCTCTGGCATGCATCTGACCTATGTGTTGTGAGATTGTGCATTCATGAGCTAAAATATTACCAGAGGAAATACCAGAAATATTAAGAGACTGTTAGCAAAAAAATATTATGAGAAGAGCAGCTCATTGAGATCAGTAGGTAGTAAAAAAATTAGACTAGGTATGGGGTCTTGCTTGGTTTGGTTGGTTTTGGTCTGGTTTGGTTTTTTTGGTTGGATTTTTTTTCTTTTTTTTTTGTTTTTTTTCTTGGTTTTTTGGCTTTTTTTTTTTAGTTTTGGCAATCTGTTACTCAAGAATGATAGCAAAAAAAAAAAATATAAAATATTATCAGAACTGAGCTAACAACATGCTGTTTCCATTCCTCAGCTTAACAGCGCTTACCACAAATCAGTTTGTTCATCTCTGTAAGCAAACAAACTGAAACCAGAGAACCAAGCAGAAGTGCGTAAGAGTATCAGTGTAAGGAAACCTTCTGTACAGTTTCTTCAGTATTGCTTTCAACTTTTTAGAAGACAGGGAATGACTTTTTTTCCCTGTCTTTCAGTTTTCTTCCATCCCTCTGACAACCTTAATGAATTTGGAAATCCTATTGTTCTTTAAAACTCTCTCTAAAACTGCACCTAGTCTCAGAGTGAGAGATGTTTCACAGAAAGACATGTAGAATAATTTGGAAATAAAATAACTATAGTATTGATGGGTGTCTGGGTTTGATTTTAGATTCCTTTATGTTGGAAGGAATACGGGAAACAACTAGTGCTGTAAGGATTCTTTTCAATGGTGGTATCCTTTATTTGTTAAAAAAGAAAAAAGACTCCAAATACCGATAGAAAAAGGAGTCAGATATCCAAAATGACATTAGAGAAGTCAGCAAGAAAATAAAGCCGCTGATTTCTTGAGGCTACTTATCCAACACTTAAATACACATTTACAACACCACCATCCCTTTCTGACGTTACTCACTTGACTATTGAATGGTGATAATTCAAATCGGGGGGAAAAACAAAAAGAAAGAGCCATGAAGAGTGTCTTCATTCTAACTAACAGAGGGAACAGGTAAATAACCTTTCACCAGTGTCTCCTAAATGAGAGAAAACCTTTCAAGTAATCTGATTAAGATGATACAAACTTGTTAAGAAAATACGCACATGAAAAAATATCAACTACACTAACAGTGTTCTAGATAGTACCCTGAATGAATATTCATAGGAGCTCTCATCCCACTCCAAGTTATTTTCTCATATATATCATAATTGGTGGTAATATTCTAGATGGGAAGTATACTAATCTTAATTGGTGATAAAGAATGATAAATGGTTCCAACATTATTCTCATACTAGTGTATACAGGTTTTTTTATTGTTTAGAAAAAATGGCACTGTCTGTGATCAAAATGAGTTTTCTGGAAAAGCTTTAGTTGAAGCTTAGTGAAGAATCCAGTGCTTTCCTTCTACAACAAAAAATACTGTGTGCTTTATTACAATTACTTCAAAATGACATGCTCATTAGTAGAGGTTTAGCTAAAGTATTCACCAGCCGATAAATTGAGAAAAACAATAAATGTGCTTCACTATAATACGGATTTGAATTTTAATCATTGAAATTTTAAATCACTCTTATGTCTCATATTTTAAGATCTTTTATTGCTTCTGTTTACAAAGATTTTTTTATAAAGAATATATTCAATGCTTTGAGTAAAAATTCAAATTAGTGATTGTGCACACCCACACATCAGTTATTTTTTATTTGAGGAATTACAAAGCTAGCCAATTTGCTGCCAGCACATTTTTTCCATTTAGTATTTTTTCATCTTTTAACATGTCATATCCAGTGTTTCACTTGCACAAGATAAGTCTCTGTGATATTCTGACTCTTCTTGCAACTGCTCACTAAGAGGTAAAAAATGAATAGGAGAGACTTCTTCTAAACTTGTATGGGAAAAAAGGTCAGCTAGAAAAACAGGATATGCTACCTATGTTAACTCAGCCTGCTGCTGTCTTTGAAAAAAAAAAAACAAAACAAAACAAAACAAAACAAAAGCCCCAAACAAACCAACCCTGAGTCTTCTTGTATTAAACCCACATATACTGGAATAACACTGGTAGAATAAGAAAAGTTTTAATCGTATGTTTGAAGAGTAGGTGAATGAGAAAAGTTGAAACATAGAACTACCAGTGAAATGTTAAATACTTCAAGGCAGCCTAATAAAAAGGAATGAGGAGAAATATCGAGTAATAGAAGTTATGTTCTGTGGCCCTCTAAGGATCAGTGAATCCAGAATGAATACAGAAGAAACTTAAACAATCTAACAAACCATCCCTAAAACAGCAATAAGCACTATCTTTCACAGTATGAAAGTCACTCCTCAGATTCAATAGCAGGGACAGACACACCAACATTAGGAGAAATAGGAAATAACATTTTTCAGATTACTGGTAAATATCTTTTAACGTTGGATATAGACGAAGTTAAACCAAACATGAAAAACAAGAAGGAAAATATTTGAGATTAGTGGAGAAAACTATTTGACCTAGGTCAGAATTAACAATGGAGCCTTTGGCTTCTAGTGGTCCTCTAAATCAAAAATCAAGAAGTGCTCAAGAATTAATTCATCAGAAACCAAAACTGATTTGAATTTTAACAATGTTTTGCTCAATACCAGAAGCTAAAAAAATCTATAATTCTTTAGCGAATTTGAAATAAGTAATGCAGAAATCATTCCAGAAGAGAAAGGAAGATTTATAGGTGAATTTAGTTTTCTAAGATGGGTTATGCAAAAGCTCTGCTTTTATTCGATTTCAGAGTTCTGCAAGAAGGCAAAGACACTAATTATGTAAAATTTGAAACAAACCTATTTCTCAGGATGGTATGTGCAGGGAGAATGGAAGTAATGGTATCAGGGAGCACAACAATCTGACAGAAATCATGAGCTTCAGTGGTTAAATGCAAATTTTATTAATTTTGATTGTAGTTTTTTTTTTTTTTTTTTTGAGAAAGCCTGCACTGGTTGTTTTTTGGGGGGGGGCTTAGTTTTAGTGTTATCTCCATTCCCATCCTGTCCCTATCTGTGACCTCCTCCCCTCTCCGTTCTTATAGATAGATCATGTTAGAATTCCTTTATTTTACTACTTTAAAATGCTGGGCTTTGATCTTGTTTTTTTTTGTATTTGTCACACTGTCAGAGTTATGGTGGTTCTGTCGTTACCTGCTTGTGACATTTCTTCCTGCTTTGTGCTTCCATTCTTTGCTTTTTCTTTCTATTTTCAACTCTATTTCTTATATGAATAAAGGAGAAGAAAAAAAAGCTCCCTTTAATCAAGATTTACACCAAACTCATGTAGCATACTGAATCAAAGAAATGGAGTATTGAATAAGTAATGAAAAGTCACTAACTTTTTTCATGAGTCTTAGCATCACAATTTTGGTGTGAAATATTAGAGGTAACAACCTCAGAAATACAATTGCTTCCATGCATACAGTGGAGTGTTTGAAAGTATGTCTTCAGAGACAAAGGGAGCCTTTGCTTCAAAGTTGGTCTCCTGTCTTTTACTCTGTGCTGTGATCTCCTGGATTTTGTTTTCCAGCCTTTTCATGACTTCTGTGTTCTCTTGTAAATATTTCACTAACCTAGATGAAACCTAGTTTTCTAGCTTTTTTTTAGAAACAAAAGTAGAAGCAAACAATGGATCCAGGTACCAATCCTTTCTGTGGGTAATATAAAAGAGGCTGTAGAAGAGAAAACCAGCCGATATTGTGTGTAATGCTCAGCTGCAATGAAAGATTTTCTGAAAATAAGGGAAATATTAAGCCCTAAGAGTCTGTTTTTCTTGAGACTAATTCTCCATTGAATTACAAAATAGGCCTTTCCTAAACCTGATCGTAATTAAAGCATTTTGTTATACATTATATGGTCTCTTCAGTGAATTTATTTTTAATAATAGCAACAGCTTTTTAAAAGCCTTGAAGACAGATCGCCAGTTAAAATGTTTTGTTGTCTTTCTGATTTAGGTTTGCATTATGCAATATGCGAAAGATGTTTGACCAAGTGACCTGGAAAAAATACATATGCCTTTAAAGATAAAATATTAGCTTTTTTTAGTCAATTTATAATGTAAATTTACTGAGCGTGTTTACAACAACCTCTCACCTCATGCCCTAACCCACCCCTTTTCTCAAAGATGTTTGTATTGAGGGATCAGCAACTTTCTGGGAGAAACACGCTTTTTAGCATAGTGGCATGAGGTTAAAAACTGCTAGCACAGCATGGCATTCTCATTTTTTTAAATTCAGGTTAAAATATGTTAATAATTTCAAATGTCATTCTACTAATAGTGTATCTAAGGAAATATATTTTGAATTTATATGAGATAATTAGAAAATGTTTATATAGAAACAAAATAAGGTTTGCTGGGTTTTGGAATGGTTTGGTTTTTGGTTTGGTTTGGGGTTTTTTTTTCTAGATTGAGGTCAAACTATCCAGAATTTTATGTCTAATTCTACTTTTTAATTAAACATTAATAAAAAGAAGAGGGACCCATAAGTAATTTTGTATGAACATTTTTGCTGACAGATTAGCAGAAGAAATTCCACCTGAGATACAGGAAGGAGTAAGTTGTGTTCTTTAGTTTATAAATATAAAGCAGAAAAAAAATATAGCTCTTTATTTTGCTACTGTTCAGAACTTCATAATAGGATTTTTACAGCACTTGTTTGGGTACAAGTTTCAGGAAAACTAAGAGGAGTAAGTCTGTTACATCTCCAGATCATTAGGTGAGACAGAATAACCAGACAGTGCAAAATTCTTAAGGTACTGTATTGCTCTTCTAGTGTTGAGAATCGCTACATCCCTGTTACCCTGAATTTCAGGGGAAAACTTCTTTATGTTTCTGTTTGTTGGTTGATTGATTGGTTGGTTTTGTTTTAATAGGGCTTCTCTGCACAGATTTTTCTCAGCTGATTATGTTGTGTTCTGCCTCCTTTTATTTGACTTTAATGTGTGACTTAAGCAGATGACATTAGACATTGTTAATGAGAATCTCTTAAAGTTCCCAAAGCCCTGTGGTAAATCTGACCTTGCTTTTGCAATCAATTCAGATCATTGTTCCACAAAGGACAGAAGATCAGAACTAAAAATCTTGTGAAATGTGGAGTAATGTGATTGCAAGTTTTTATGTGGAAAGATACACAAATTTAAGAACAGATAAATGGGCATATGTGCAGGCAAAGATTTCACATATATATCAGAACTACAGCAAACACTGAGGCTCCAGGTTAACACAAGTAATTGAATGAATCAGGAAATTTTCACCTGCACATATTTTAAATCTAATAGCTTTGATGATGTCTGACACAAAGAGACTGGTCTTTCAGATCAAAGACGTAAGGAAAGAGACCACACAACTGCATAGATTGATGGTTGGCCTCATTATTTGAGATATGAAAAAACTAGCTACTGCAGTGTCCTAGGCGGATTCTTGAATGTGGCTCTCCCAGTGTGGCTGAGACAAGAGTTCTGCCCAGAAAGGAGGCACATCCATTCTGCTACTTTCCTTATTCCCCCACACTCAACTTGCCCCCAAATCAAAAGATGGTTCTTGGTTTTGTTATTCTACCCTGTTTAAAATGAAACCAAAAAAAAAGTGTAAAGCCTCAGCACTTACCACAAAAAGTTTTTTGACCAGTCCTAATAGGCAGATAGTTTCATTGAAGTGCAGCCACAGTATGCTTTACTTTTGTTTTGTTATTCTAGTTCATAATGTGTTTTGAAAAGACCAGTTTCCTGTGCTGTTCACCTCTTTCAATGCAGTACTTGATTCAGTGATTCTTATCAGGTACTATAGGTACATCAACCAACAGGGGTCACATTTACATGCGCTACTGGAAAAGAACTTTCAGTTGTTAACTGCTTTAATAGTTCAGAACCTGCTGTGAAACATATGTGAAGAGATATTAGCCACCTACGTGTGCTAGGAATGTAAGAAAGACAGAAACTCTGGTGTACAAACAGCCAAAATAATTGAAACTTAATGAGGAACTTCTCAAGGCAGAAAATGACCTTTCATTGCAGTGTCACTGAAATTCCACTCTTCATGAGGTGGCTCAAAAAATGAATCAGTAAGAGCACAAGGAGCAACCCAATCCTACTGGACAGTATTTTTAACTGAGTATTGATTAGGTCTGGGTGCGGTCTGTTACATGGTTTCAGTGTAAAATTTTCAAAGCAGCTTTTTCTGATCTAACTTGGATTTTTTGCTTTTTCAACAAAGCAGAGGTGGAAAATTCTATTGTTGCACAGTCAAAAGGAATTCTGCAGCTCTCTTTTAAAACAAATTGGTGAACTCAAGCTCATTCAGAGAGAAAATCACATGTAACCTTGGTGCTTGCACTACAGGAATTTATCTTGAGCTTCTATTGGCAGCGAAATTTAACTTGGCTGAAGTGCATATCTTGTTGCTAAAATAATGTTAACAAAAATAAAGTTATTGGAGTGCACTGTGCCACTGTTAGCCTGCATAATTTTTCTTTAAGTTTGGTTAACCAGTCTTATGCTTTAATCTACACGACGACATTTTGTCTTAAGAAGCGTTGCTCATTTAAATCTATGTCACACTAAAAATGTCAGTATAAATGAATTTTATGCATCCTACTACTGATTCATTTAAAATTTAAGGTGAAGTGTACATTAAAGTAAGCATAATCTTTGAGCTGTCAATTTGTTTAGTTTTACTATAAAATTTTATGCATTTTAGATGAGAAAGGTATAATTAATCATGCATTACATATGTTCTAGGCAATTATCTCAGCTAAACTTTGAGCAAAGAATTTGGAATTTTCAATAACAATACATTAAAAAGCTCAATTTTCATTGATGTTTCAGCAGTTATTTTTTATCTTCAAAGTCATCTTAGTAAAATTTCATTTGATAGTATAGAGTTTTTAATTTCTTACAGCATGAAATGAATGTTGTAAACTGTAGAGGTTCAATTTCAGGCTTAACATGAAAAAGAGCACTTAAGCAAATGTCAATGCTTCCTTCTGTCACATGAGATCTGCTGAAGCAGATCAAATAAAATTCTTAGAGCATGCAATGCTGTCAGGCTCTCAGCAAAGCATCCTATGTAAGAATGTGATGCTGCTCTTAGGGAACAAGGAGAAGGTGAAAAGCATTTCCAGAAACTGGTACAAGTCATGTATTTTTGAAAGTCACAGAATTTACCTCACGATCTAAGTCACAACATTTGTTGACTTCCATTACTGTGCTGACCTTCTTATACCATGTATGGGGAAAAAGAAAAGAGCAGAAATAATGACAACTGAAGGAGGCAACTTCTTTTCTGACTCTGACTCACTTATTTCTATTCTCATGCTAAAAAACAGATAGAATCTTAGAATCGTAGAGTCATAGAATAGCTTGGGTTAGAAGTGGCCTTCAGAAGACATCTAGTCCAGGCTCCCTGTAATGAGGAGGGACATCTTCAACTAGTTCAGGTTGCCCAGAACCACATCTAGCCTGGCCTTGAATGTCTCCAGTGATGGCACATACATCACCTCTCTGGTCAACCTGTGCCAGTATTTTACCTCCCTCATTGTAAAGAATTTCTTCTTCACATCCAGCCTGAATCTCCTGTCCTTAATTTTAAAACCATCACCCTTCTCCTGTCACAACAGTCCCTTATAAAAAAATCTCTCCTCAACTTTCCATAGGCCTCTTTTAAGAACTTAAAACCTTTAGTAAGGTTTCCCTGAAGTCTTCTCTTTTCCAGGCTGAAAAGAATAAGTAACACAAAGTTTGTTTATGAAACACCACGATTGTTGGAAATACAAAAATAGCATAGGATATTATCCGTCACAGAGAAGCATGTCATAGTTGCGTTTAAGATGGTAGCGCTATTTCACTTGTGGAATTTTGTTTGGAGGCCTTAATTTGATTTTGTAGTCAATATAAAAATATACGTGAAGAAGTCTGGTAAAGAAAAATTTTATTAAGGCTTTTTGCAGCTTCACCCTCTCTGCTCAGCCGGCAGACATTATTTTGGAAGTGAATTTGAATTTGAGAAGCTTTTCTTTTTTTGTTGGACTTTAAAGATATGACAGGTTAAAGATCTCAAACAGGTTATAATGACAGAGTTATAAATTACTCTTCTGTCTCGTCCAAGTTAGTAAGGAGAAGGGAACGTGTTGCTGTTGATTTGCACAATCACGGAAACTGGTATATGAAAAAGTTTTACTCAGGATTGTTATACTGCAATAGAAGGGGAAGAGAACTTGCACCCCATTCTAGAGTAAAAGATTTGTGAAGATGTCAGATAAAAGCAGATAAACTGTCCACACATAATCCAAGATGACAGGCCTGAAACTATCCCCTGAAATAAACTAAGGGTCAATAATCTTACAGAAGAAAATGAGGCTGGGGAGATTAGAATCTAAATGAAACCTGGAATAAATTCCAAACACAGTTAGGAGTATAAAGAATGACATTCTTCCCTAGCCAGATGCTCTCTTTGGTGATAGCAGAGCAGGCATTGAAGATGTACAAAAGAATTACCAGGTAAGCATCTACAGCTTCTCATCTGGATAAAACAAGGGGAGTGTTCTTTTGGATTTCATACTGGGGTAAACAGAGGAAATTATTTTCTCCTGTTTAATATCACCAGCATATTAAAAAAACTCTGTAACTGGATGTGGTAATTTTAATTTGCTTTTACCTTAACCTGACTTCTTACAAGCATACAAATATATAATTGAAAAGTAATTGGCTAACATTAAAGCACTATATCTCTTTTGGATATTCTACAACTCGAAGCCAGAATGCAGGAGCATGATGAGAGAATGCAGGATCCTTAGAGCTCCAAAATATAGTCTCAGGACAGCTTTAGGGCTGCAGAATATACCTGCATCTGCTCTGAATTATTTGTGAGACAGTTACACAGTCTTTGTTTTGGAATACCTTCTGATGACTGCTGATCGCCAGTATGGCACTCTTTCTCTGACTGACAGTTGACAATGACGAGCATTTCTGACACCTGAGTTTTCCTGGGTAGCTTGTGAAACACAGCTTTACTAGGAGTGCTGGCAAAGTTCCGATTTCCTCATATATGACAACTTTCTGCAGAGGAAACAGGAACAAACATCTGTGAATTTGACAGAAAATCATACTTCCTTTTCAAGGATTAAATAACTTATGAATGTTTCATACTAAGAGAATAAAATATACAGTATAATAAAGTAAAATAGTAATAATAGTAGCAAGATAAATTACTACCCACCAAATTAGTGTTCAGAAATGCATGTTTGATGCAACTACAGGCTATCATCACCCATTTTGCTTTCAGGATGGTGTCTCTTAATACCTTCATTTACATTTATCTAGAAACACAAAGATTTTTTCTGAATTTTTATTGAAGTATGGAGAAAAATGTGAAAAGAACACAAAACAATGGAAATTCTCTGTATATTGGGTTTACATCGGAAGACTTTGGTAATGGGATGACTGCAGAGGTGACTTCTGTGAGAAGCTGCCAGTGCCAGCCAGCTCAAAGAGGGACTCACCACTGGCCAAGGTCAAGCCCATTGGCAAAGGTGGTGGCACCTCTGGGATAACATATCTGAAAGAGGACAAAAAAAAAGAAAACAAAAAAAAACCAGTTCTGGGGCAGGAGTAATTGCAGCCAGAGAGAAATAAAAATATGAGAAACAGCACTTCAGACACCAAGGTCAGGAGGAGAAAAGAATCCCCAGCAGACCATAGTGAGGGAGGCTGTGCTGCTGCAGACCATGGAGGTCCATAATGGAGTATGTTCCACCTGCAGCTTGAAGAGGACTCCACACCAGAAGAGGGGATGTCCAAAGGAACAAGATGTGATGAGAAACCAGGCTTCTGGCAGGATCTGTGGCCCCATGGAGAGAGGACCCTACTCTGGAGCAGGTTTGCTGCAGCACCTGCGACCCGACTGGAGACCCACAATGAAGTTCCTCAAGGACTACACCCTG
Organism: Psilopsiagon aurifrons; assembly: GCA_025447955.1. NCBI lineage: Eukaryota > Metazoa > Chordata > Aves > Psittaciformes > Psittacidae > Psilopsiagon > Psilopsiagon aurifrons. Next base: position 13,741 of record JAOEHY010010354.1, read on the forward strand.
TGGAAGGTAACCATAATGGAGCAGTTACTGAAAAACTGCAGCCCATGTGAAGGACTCACATTGAGAAGTTTGCGAAGAACAGTCTCTTGTGGGAAGGAACCCATGTTGGAGAAGGGAAAGAGGGTGAGGAGTCCTCCCCTGAAGAGGAAGGTGCAGCAGAAAAAAGATATGAATTGATCACAGCTCCTGTTCTCTGTTCCCCTGCACCACTGGGGGGTAGGAGGTTGAGGATTTGGGAGGAAAGTTAAGCCCAGCAAAAAGTGAAGGGGTGGAGAAAATGTGGTTCTAACAATTTGTTTATTTCTCATTATCCTACTCTAATTTGATTAGTAATAAATTAAACTGATTTCCCCAGGTTAAGTCTGTTTTGCCTGTGACAGTAATTGGTGAGTGATCTCTGCCTGTCCTTATCTCAACCCTCAAGCCGTTCCATTATACTTTCTCTCCTCTGTCCAGGTGAGGAAAGCAAGTGAAAGAGCAGCTTTGTTCTTTAGCATTTGGGCTATAGGTGTCCAGCCAGCCAAGACACTACACTCAGCTATTTCATAGAATCATAGACTCATAGAATAGTTAGAGTTGGAAAGGACCATAAGATCATCTAGTTTCAAACCCCTGCCATGGGCCGGGACACCTCACACTAAATCATGCCACCCAAGGCTATGTCCAACCTGGCCTTGAACACTGCCAGAGATGGAGCATTCACAGCTTCTCTGGGCAGCCCATTCCAGTGCCTCACAACCCTCACAGTAAAGAATTTCTTCCTTACATCCAACTTAAACTTCCCCTGTTTAAGTTTGAACCATTACCTTTTGTCCTCTCACTACAGTCCCTAATGAACAGTCCATCCCAAGCATCCCTATAGCCCCCTTCAGACATTGGAAGGCTGCTAGGAGGTTTCCACGCAGCCTTCTCTTCTCCAGGCTCAACAGCCTAACTTTCTCCGCCTATCTTCATATGGGAGGTGCTCCAGTTCCCTGATCATCCTCATGGCCCTCCTCTGGACTTGTTCCAACAGTTGCATGTCCTTTTTATGTTGAGGACACCAGAACTGCACACAATACTCCAAGTGAGGTCTCAGAGTAGAGGGGCAGGATCAGCTCTTTCAACCTGCTGGTCACACTCCTTTTGATGAAGCCCAGGATATGTTTGGGTATCTAGACTGCAAGAGCACACTGCCAACTCATGTTCATTTATTCATTGACTGACACCCCCAAGTCCTTCTCTGCAGGGCTGCTCTGAAACTCTTCTTTGTTTTCTTCCTCTATTTTGTAGAATCATAGAATACCATGTTGAAGGGAATTCAAGGATCATCTGCTCCAATCTTTACTGGCAAAAGCAGTCTAGAAAAGATGAGCCAGCACCCCGTCCAGCTGAATCTTAAAATCCAAAACTGGGAATCCACGACTTCCCTGGGGAGACTATTCCAATGGCTAATTGTTCTCACTGTGAAAAATCTTCCCCGAGTGTTTATTCAGAATTTTCCTACAACTAACTTGTGCCCATCAACTCATCTTTTCCATGTGACTTCTTGTATAAAGGGAGTCCCCATTTTTTTTGTAGCTACCCTTTAAATACTGGCACATGGCAATAAGGTCTTCCCTGAGCCTTCTTTCTTCTTTTCTTAAATACTGGAACATGGTGATAAGGTCTTCCCTGAGCCATGTTTTCTCTGGGCTGGACAAATCCAGATCTCTCAGCTTTTACTCATACACTTTGCAGTCCTTTGGCCATCTTTGTAGCTCTTCTCCGGACACTCTCCAGCCTATCCAAAACTTTTTTGTACAGTGGGGACCAAAACTGAACATAGCATTCCAGGTGTGGCCTGACAAGCAATGAGAAGACTTCTTTATCTCTGCTGTTGATGTCTTTGTTGATGTATCCCAGCATCCTGCTGGCTTCATTTGCCACAGCTGCACACTGGTGATTCACACTGAGCTTGTGTCCACCAGAACCCTAAGGTCCTTTTCCCAGGTGGGTATGATCACAGTGTGTGCTTTACTTCTGTATTGTGTTTTCCCAGCTGCAAGATCCTACACTTGTCCCTGTTGAACTTCAAAACATTCCTGTTGGCTCATTCTTCCAGTCTATCCAGGTCATCCTGCAAGTTGGCTCTCCCTTCTGATTCCCCTTCTCACTTCCCTGTTCAGCTTGGTATCGACAGCAACTATATGGACTACCATCCCAGTGGACTCAAGGACTTGACTTTCTTACTTGGTTTGTTTTTTGTTCCACGAAACTACAGACTACAGTAGTACTCAGTACAGAGAGCAGTTGGTTTTACTAACCCAAAAATCATGCTAGATTAATTCACTGGACCTTCCTTTGAGTTGCTTTTGGAAAAAAATTTTGTCCAGTTGAACAGTAAGATTTTACAACTGCGTAGAAAAAACAAATGTTAAAATCACAAAGATCCCATTTGTTGCTCTGTAAGGACATAGGAAGGGGAAAAAAAAAAATATATATAAAAATGAACCCAACCTCAAAACAAAAGGCTTATAGAATTATTAGAATATTGTCTTTTAATTGAATAGTTTCTTTCATAATTTTATGAACAATTTGACTCTTAAGCCGTTCAGGTGGGAAATGCACAACTTTTCCTTACAAAATTACTTGGCCATTGGAGCCAGTTGTAAAAACCAGAAATAAAAGAGCTGCACATGTCCCTTTCAGTATATTGCGGCAGGAATATTAATAAAATTAAGATCTATTCCCCTTTCCCAGGATTTCTCTCAGTTAATGGTTTTTGCTTTCAACATTTTCTAAAGTGAAAAGTAAAATCTGATGGTTGTAAGTTGAACAGACCTCAGGCACATGTTAAAGATGATTTTTTTATTACTTTCCTGTTAATCCCCTTGCATAAGCTGTTGCCAATATTTATTTTTCACTTTTCATTCCAGCCTTCATCTTCACTGCACACAGCATTAATGTGGTCTCCTAGACAGACACAGAAATTGGAGAATGAAAGTTTTTCTGTAGAAGTCTTATTATGCTCTTAAATAATTTCACTAAGATGTTACAGAAAAGCAGAGAATAGACACTTGTTTTGGTTGGTTAAGTTTTGTATGCTCTTGTCTTCTAAAGGAGTCTTTCAGAGGTCAAAATGTTACTCAAATTCACTAAGAGAAATGAATGTCCATTTTGTATATAAATGAATATATACATACACATATATATGTGCTTATGGAATCATATAATCATATGTGCACATAGATAGATGTAAAAATTATACTTAGGAAGGATATGTAGTCACAAGTCAAGGATCCTTTTTTTCTTGTAAAACCTTGCAAGTCAGATTCTGCTTATTCTAGTTTGTGTAGACACAGAATAAAGCCACAGGAGGGAATGGACTGATTCTCGCACACTGTGCAGAACCTGTTCCAGAATGCCAAAGGTCCAGAGCTGCTACCAAGGGAAAGGCAGATCTTCCTTCCATATTAACCTGAAAACAGGAAAACCAGTCACATCTTCATTCTTAACACTGTTGTTTTCTCTTCATTGAGAGAAATGCGTAGTGTCAACTACCAAAATGCATTTCAAGCAGTCCTTGAAAGGTTTAACAGTCATCCCTTAGATTAAAAGACCCCTGAGTGCTTCGCTTGATCTAGGCAGCATTTTTTTGACTATAGCTGACAAAGGAGCTACTACCATTTTAAAGTTTTGCCTCCTTTATTTTCTTAACTTGATTAATTCATCTTTATTGAGTTTTTCACTGATAATTTTTCTTCTCATCCTACTTTTCCTCCTGAAAGAATACTGAGTAGTATATTTCCCACCTATTCTTCCTACAATAATCAGTTTTATGGCTACAGATGCATGTGGGAATTCTACTACTATCGAAATGCCACATACCAAAGCAGAGAAAAATAATAAATAAGGTGAAAAATATTTTGTTATCAGAAAATGAAGAAATGCAGGAAACAAAAGGATATATTTTACGGTGAGACAGATAGGACTTTTGTTGAATGGAGGAGACAAATTTGGAAAACAACTGACAGATGGAACATACAGTGCCATGTGCCATGAAACAAATGAACCCTGCTCCTCCACAAGGAGTTTTGATGGCCACAGATGTACCAAGTCCTGCATCTTTCCTTCCTTGGGTATTGTGATTTAACCCCAGCCAGTCACTAAGTACCAAGCAGCTCACTCCCTTGCCCTTTCCAGTAAGATAGGGGAAGAAATGGAAGGATAAAAGTGAGAAAGAAACCCACGGGTTGACATAAAAACAGTTTAACAGCTAAGGAGAAATTATGAACAAAAAAAAAAAGAAAATCTGGAAAAGAACAACAACAACAAAAGAACCCCAAAACCAACAATAAAACAAACAAAACAAATAAAACCTACTAAACCAAAGCCAATAACAAAACAAAACGAACAAAAAAAACAAACACACAACAACAACAAATAGGAAAATAAAACCCAAGAAGGATGTGTGATTCAAATAAAAAAAAATACTTACCACCAAGAGAATAATGCCCAGCCAGTCTCCAAGTAACAGCCCCATGCCAACATCCCTCCCAGTTTTATTGCTGAGCATGATGTCATTTGGTGTAGGATATCCCTGTAGCCAGTTTGGATCATCTGTCCCAGCTGTATGCTCCCATCCTAACTCTTTCCACACTTCCAATCTACGCACTGGTGGGACAGTCTGAGGAGCAGAAAAGGCGTTGAAGTTGAGCAAGCACTTCTCAGCAGTGCTAAAATGTCAGTGTGTTATTAATGTTATTTTCAACAATGTTATATTAATGTTATTTCCAAAACATAGCTCCACACAAGCTGCTATGTAGAAATTTAACTCTATCCCAGCCAAACCCAGTACATTGGGATACTTAACACAATTCACAAAAAATACATTAAAGACATTCACTGCTACAGAATTAAAAAAAAAAATACAATTTATGAGTTTAAAATTTATCAGGGTACATATGCATGTTATGAGGAACTGAGATACCTGAAGAGATAAAAGTATATTTTTTTGCTATGAATATCTATTTGCTAATTATGTCATAGCATTAGTGACTTATAACTTTATTAAACCTATTTTTATCTCATTCTTTCCTTTCAAATTCTAAACTACTTTATTCTTTGTAAATGCTTTTTGTAGCCACAAAGTAAAGATGGTAATGATTTTTTTCTATTGGTCATTGAGCAGATACATTTGCATGGAAAGAAAACTATATAGGTCCAAATCTGGGAGAGGTAGAACGAAGTGGGAAACATTATAATCTGTCATTGACAGCGCAAAGAACTGTAATATACTCTGGCTTTAAATTTTATGATTCAGAACTCATCACATTCTTCTTAATCAGAATGCCAGTGTTCATATCTGTACTTTTCAGTTTTAGCATCTCTCTCTTTTGGGCTTGTAGTGCTATTTATACGTCCAGTGTAAATTCAGGTAAAATTCCATCAGGTCTCTATGTTGTACTTTTTGCATATTAAGCAAATGCAGTGTAACCATTTGGTATATTTACAAGAATGATTGTTAATATTTCTCACAAAATATCAAATAAGCAGAGCTAATAATTTGAAAAGATGAGAAAAAAATCAGTAAAGAGGAGTGAAAATCAAATATAGAGAAAGACAACAAAATACAATCCAAAGCAGTCTTAGAGTCACAGATATTCTCATTTTGATTGACAAATATTTGCATTTATGAACTTGTGTAAAAAGGTTTGATAGGTAAAAGGCCATACTGGGGCTATGGATATGTTCAAAACAAAAACTTAATAAAAGCATGCATTTAGTATTATTAAAAAAGGTTGTCAGAGAAGTACCTTATTGCTACATTTGATTGAAATATTTTCAAAAATTTACTTTTATTGTGTCAGAAATACTTAGAAAAGCTCAGTTGGAAGGGACCTACAATACCCATCTAGTCTGAGTGTCTGACTTCTTCACATCTGAACAAAAGTTAAAGCATTTTAGGAGGGCACTGTCCAAATGCCTCTCAAACACTGACAGTTTCAGGGCATCAACCACCTAAGAATCCTGTTCCAGTGTTTGTCCACCCTTTTAGTAAAGAAATATTTCTTAATATCAAGTCTGATGGATGCAGCTTTAAGCCATACCCGTATGCCCTGTCACAGGATCCCAGTGGTCAGAGCTCCATCCCTACCTCTCCATTTCCCCTCCTCAGGAAGCTGCAGAGCACAATGAGGTCTCCCTTCAGCCTGCACTCTCTCTAAACCAGACAAACCCAGAGTCCTCAGCCACTCCTCAAAGGACATGTCTTCCATCCCCTCTGCCAGCTTTGTGCCCTCCTCTGGACACCTTCAAGGACTCCACATCCTTCTGGACCCGTAACCCTAACCCTAAGCCTAACCCTAACCCTAGCCCTAACCCAGTGCTTCCTGGGGCAGCATAAACGCTTCCATTGGCATTGCCATACTCAGGTGGTGCCATGCAAAACCTTGGCTTACCCTCAGCATCCCTGATGGGATTTGCTTTCCCCATCAATTCTAGTTTAAATTCCTGTTATTTAGCTTGCCAACTTACAAGCAAAAGCATACTTTCCCCTTCAGGAGGATGCCACCAGACCCCACTGTACTTTATGCCTGGAAGCACAATTATAAAAACAAAATTATTTCAGTTGTGGAGCCAGGTTTTGTTGCACACCTCTTTTTCCCAGTGTTTCTCTCCATTACTGAGTGAGTTGAAGCAAACACTAGAAGTGCTCCTGTATCCTTCAGCATTCTTCCCAGGGCCCAGAAATCTCTTTTGGATGACCTTAGTCTTCTTGTTGCAGCAAGAAGTTACACCCACGTGAAACAGTCGGAGTGGATAATAATCCAAAAGCTGTACTAAACCTGTCAATTTTCTGGTGACATCACATATTTGGGCCCCAGGGAAGCATCAAAATTTACTTTAAAGAGAGTCCAGCCTGCAGACAAGTTCCTGCATTCTGTTCAGCAGGGAAACACCTATGACCAAAACTCCCCACTGTTTCTTCTTAGTACTGGTTTTAGTACTGCTCTTGACACAATGGACTGGTTGATGTGGCTTTGATGAGAATACTTGCATAAATTCCCTCATGATGTCCTTCATCTACTATGCTCAGATCCTCATATCTATTCTGCAAAGGAAAGAGAGGGTGAAGAGTTGTTCCTCTTATCGCTCTGTGCAATAACTTGCTTGTGTTCCTATAATACTCATAATACTGCCTTCATCCTCTCACAAAACGGGTACTGAACCCACTTCAGTAATAGCCATGCAGAGATGGCTGTTTTGTACCAGCCATAGCAGAGCAGGGCACCACTGGTCTATCTTCTTCTCATCTTCTGAGATGCTCCTCAGTATGCCCACCTTCTCTCAAAGTTCCCACCAGAGCCATTCATGTACTTGGGCACATATCCCACATGCCTGCTTGCTATCGTTCTCCATCTCTGGGACTGGTCCAGGAAGGCACACCCTGAAGCCCGAAACTGGGTGGTAGAAGCAACAGAGAAACAGAGGACATAACTTTTTGCTGGTAATCACCATGCAGCCACACACCTACCTGTTGGGATATATATATGCACCCATTACAATTAGCTGGGCTTATTTTCTTTTCTCTCCTGGGCCCCTTGTTGGCTTGCACAATTAGTGGTTCCAGCTCAGCTGCTCAGGGACTATTCTCTGTTCAGATGAAGTCTCTCCATGTCCTTGTTTGTCCCTTATGTGCTCCTCACTGCTGCTTTCTGCCACTACAAATGCTGCCACTCCTTGCACTGCTCCAGTGCCCACTGCAGTTTGTTGAAACATCATGTGAAAAGAAGGTTAGCTACATGTTTTAGTAGATTGAAGTCATAAAATGGTACTAAAATGGCCAATGCTAAGATTCTTTCATGGCTGGATATGTCCGTGCTAGAAGGCATTATATAAAACTTCAAATGTATTTATATTAATTAGCAAAGGGTGTAATTTCATTAAAAATATAGGCACTGCTAAGTGGGTAAGAACTGGAAATGAGATTTTTTTCCAGAAAATATGATAAATTCCTCTCACCAAAATATCATTTCTCAGCATTTCTTTCCTGTAGCTTAAAAAAAAAAAAAAAAAAGTATAAAAGATAAGTGAAATTTTGGCTGACACACAGTGAGAGAAAATGAGACCACCACAATCAGAGTGGCAACATAAACCATAAGTGGTTTCCTTGAATCTGCCTTCTCTCAAATTGTGAGGAGATGATTTATAGTTAGACAATCAGAATTTCTCTGTAGGGAAAAAAAGCAAACAGCAAGAAATGTAATCTCCCATCTATACTACTTATTTGGCACCTTAAATGAAGAAGAAATTTCCTGTTATAAAACAGAAAAAAACAACCACCCAACCAACCAAAACCAAAAAAATAAGCCAAAAAAACTGCCCCAAAAAACCCACAAAAACCAAACCATAGATAAATATCTGCAAGCCAGTCAAGTCCTTATCCTTAACTCACACAGGCTTTGGAGGGTTAAGGCATGCTTACCCTCTTTCGTTGTTTTACATTCTTTTCTTTGAAGTGACTGAATTAAATTTGCACCCTAGACTCAGGTGTTGTAGGGGCATTTCTGACTCTTGCATGAGATAAAAGGAGTTGCAACTCAGCAATTAAACTATTCTCTTTTTGCTTTCAGCAGATCCTCTGAAACACAGGCTGTAGAAGTCTGTGAGGATGGCAATGACAATTTAGGACGTGTCTTTATTATCACTGGTGAGCAACCAGAATTGTTACTGCCCAGGAAGCAAAGGAGGCAGTTCAAAACAGAATGCTGAATGGTAATGTTATGCAACAATTAACAGAAGGTAGAACTGAAATAGGATTGAATGATGTATTTTTTAAATAATGCAGCCCAGCAAGAAAAAGAAAACTACTGTGTGTTGTGTCATTAGATTCTACCTCTCAGAACACTATTTAACACATCTCTCTGGCACCTCCTTTTGCACTCTTTTTTGATCAGTCGTATGGGCAAGGAGATTGATTAGATATGTAAACTTGAGCTGGAAAAAGAATGCAAGCACAGGAATGGAATATTGACCTGTGTCTACCTACCAGTAGACTAACAACATGTTCTAATTACTTCCTTTTTTTTTTTTTTTTTCCTTTTGTTCGAAAAAGAGACTGTGGGCAAGTTTCCAAGGACCACAGGCACTGCAGCCTGTGGCAAGATTTTTACCACTGAGGACCATGTTCTTTTTGCCCTTCAGTCTCTTAGACTCTTTCTGCCGCTTTCTTCTCAGATTGATCAAAATTACATTAGACAGAAGAACAGACTGTTGTGCACATAGTTTACAAATGTATCTGTAAGATAATCTCCAAGGCCATGTTAGATTGAATAAGTAATTTTTTTGTGCCAATATTTTCACTATTACAGACCACTCTAATTTCATCTTTCAGGAAGACTGAAACAGAACACCCAATAAACACCACTATATAAAACCAGTATGTTTCACTATATCTAGCATGAAACCAATGTATAATCATGAATTCAGTTTTCCTTTCTGAAGGGATAAACTCTACACTATTTAAGCTGTGTCTTACACACTGTTCAAGTCACCTAATTTGCTAGGATTTACAAGTGTTAGCTGTTTAAAAAAAAATCTAGAAAAAAAAATGTAGGCATAACTAGTAAATTACAGTCATTAATATGGGAAGATGTGATCTTACATTTGTCTTTATTATATCCCTCAATCTTCAGAATTTCTTTTAAAAATATAGACATCAAAAAGGCTGCACGGTTTGTGTACTGAAGGCTTACAAATTATATGTGTGCTGACTTCCTAACTAAACTTTCATATCCTGATTTTTCAGGGTTCAAAGGGTGACAATTTAGTCACAGCAAATGAAAAACAATTAATTGCTTGGTTCATCCTTTTTTTCCTGTCAATAGCAATGGCAATGGTCTAACCCACAATTTCCCTGAAGGAATAAAGAAATAGTAGCTAGCAGTTCTTTTGCTTACTGAGAAGACTAAAATGTATTCAACCCATCTGTCTACATGAGATGAACAAGACACTTTATTATGCTGATAGTGAAATGAACTTTATGAAAGGATCAAGTTTCTTTCAAGCAATCATGTTTTATCATAATTTTGTTGCAACGTGACTTTCATCCTGATAATACTTATATAAATCACATTCAACAAATAATGAATTTGGAAATTGTGAAATAATAAACAGCTAGCTTAATTTTACTCAGACCTATTTGTTCATGAAATAAAAAAAACTATAAAAAAAAAGAAAAAAATTTAAGAAATACAAGTCTATGGGTCTGTCTCAAAATCTCTAGTGGGAAGAGCTAAACTTTAAAATTTATCTCAAGAGTAATAAAATGGTTTTGATGGGGATGTTTTTCGCTATTGGTTTTCTTTTTTTTTCTGTATTTTAGTGACTACTTATCATTCATTGCTGAATACATCTATTTCTGAATATAATTATTTGACATCAAAATTATACATTTGAATGGAATAATCAAACCGGTTAGAAAAACTTAGACGTTCACAATTGCTCTTCAGTTTATGCAGCCAAATTAGAACAGTCTAAATATATTCCAGTTTTTCTGTTTTTTTTTTTTTCTCAACACCGCCCCTGGTGTAATTGCCTGTGAGAACATATTAATGCCAACTTAACCTACTGAGATATTTTGTATCTATATTTCCATGGGTTACTAGAAATTCATAAACATACATGCATTGTGAAGATTATTAATTTTTCATGCTTTGTTTCTTTAGCAAATATAGTTCTAGAGGAAATATAACTTGAAATCTGGAGAGGGACTTTTTACAATGGCATGTAGCAATAAGGCAAGAGCAATGACTTTAAGATGAAAAAGGGTAGATTTAGATTAGATATTAGGAAGATATTCTTCATTATGAGGGTGATGAGACCTTGGCACAGGTTGCCCAGAGAAGCTGCGGCTGCCCCATCCTTGGGAGTGTTTAAGGCCAGATTGGACAGCATTTGAAGCAGCTTGGTCTAATGGAACGTGTCCCTGCCTGTGGCAGGAATCTGGAGCTTGAAGGCATCTTCCAACCCAAAACCCTTCTCTAATTCTAAAATTTTAATAAGTTTGTTTGCAAACTTATTAAAGTTTGACTTGTGTTTAGTGACTTGTCTAAAGTGCTTGACTTGATTTTGCATATGGTAGAATTTCACTCAACTACTTCAAGGAAATGCTACTGTTTAAAGTCCTATTGGTGCTATCACAAAAATAAGAAACAGGTCACAGAAATCAGAGAAGAAAGGAATCTTCTTTGAATACATTGATGAGCTACCAGGTTCTGCTTTCTCTTTTTTTTTTTTTTTTATCAGAGTCTCGTAGATAAATTACTTTAAAGTATACTAGATGAAAAAAAAAAGAAAAGCCAATTTGGTTTTAAAAATTATAAGTAAATAATAAATAATCATTGTTTATCATTGTCTCTGGTTCAAATATCAAACTTCCTGATTACGTCAGTGCAACAAGGGAAGGTCCTTGAGAAAAAGAGAAAGAGCAGAGAAAGCATGCAGAATGAAAAGAAATTAAAACTGAAAAATACATATAGTTTTATAGATCCTACTTTTCATCCATCTATATATCACAAGTTTACATAAGAAAGGAGTCACATTATTTTAAAACAAAGGAAATGGAAATGTGTTTGCGATAAATATGACAGAAGGTTCCTTTTCTGAAATAAGACAGTGTTCCTGTCCAACTGATAAATGCATCTTATATGATATTTGTGAGGAATGGGCCACATACGAAAAGCTTTGGAATAATACAAATACAGAAAAAAAAAAAAAAGTTGACTTGCTTAATCAATCTACATAAAGTGCTGTTGGAGTGTCTCTTGCATACATTATTTTCTGTCAGCTGAAATCCTTCCAAATATTTTGTTTCATGACATTCTACAAACTTTTTTCTTTCAGCTAGTGAAGACCTGATGAAATTTTAATGCATCATGGAAGATATAATCCATCTGGGAAACCTGGCCTAAAGAGAAAGTTGAGCATACAAAGCATTTGCACAATAAATCTTATGACTCAGGCTCGTGGACTTCTATTGAAAAATATTCTGTATCCTCATGTTTAGAGAGCTGGTTTTTATAGGAGAAATAATGATATTTTTTCAATGGGAAGCAGACATTTTTCACACAAACAAGAGCTACTCAGCTGAAATCCAGTTTTCTGTCAAAACAATTTTAACTGAAAACTTTGAGCCATCTGTTTTACATCATCACAGAGAGCAGAATTTGGAGGTAGCTTGGTACAGTGGGCAGGCAAATCTGAGTGAATTTGCCTCTACCAGCTGGCACAGACCAGCTAACAAATCTGAAGAGTATGATGCCCTGTAGAACTCAGTCAAACTATTTCAAGTAATTCCATACCTTAAATAAGTGGACTCCATTATATTCACAGAAAATTATACTTTTTCTTTTAGTTTCTATCAGTGTTAGAAAAACAAATCAAGAGTCTGTTATTCATCTGCCTACTTGACAGTATTAATGGAAGAGCGGAAATGGGGGTTATGCTATGTACAGTGGGCACATCTGTTCTGATGACTAAATTATGGCCTATGCAGTAAACAAGGTGATCTGAACAAGGCATACCATCTGTGTTTCTTACAGATTGCTTCGTTATTATTTCAATGCCCTCTAATGTACATCCCGGTTGTATTCTGTATATGTCTAATAAGTAGGGCCTTTTCTTTTTACAGAATATCTCTTTTGCATGCATTATCAGCACAGCAATGTTTAGTGAAAATTGTATCAGTTATATATATTTGCATAATTTAAGAAAAAATGCATATAAGCCACTTTGAAGGATATGAAGGAAAAAAATCATTAAAAAATACTTGCTAATTAAACAGAATAAACATATTTTTCTGCATCAAACATAAAATATTTTATTTATAAGCATGGAATTATAAGCCTGAGAAGACTTTTGATTCTTTCTGATGGCGAGATAAGTTTACTTGAATAAATATTTTTAAATACTTGATTAAATATTTTTAAATACTTGAATAATTTCCAGTGAGACCAGTTCCACAGGCTCCCTTCTATTTTTTATTTTGTTGTGTATTTGCCAGAAATATTTATCTAATATCAAAGAAGTTGGATCTTATGTGGACAAATATCTATCCTGACCAGATAGTTACTCTATGAAGTCAAAACCTTCCTGAAATCATAAAGAAGGGAATGCCCATGCAGACGACTAACTTGATTTAAAACTATGAAAAATGACCAGACCTTGCAAAAAAGGGAGGGAAAAAAACCCAAACCAACAAAACAAATTAGATATGCAAATTCTGGATAATGGGGAACGGCTAAAGACAAGATACCATAAATCCCAAAAGTTGGGTATCACAGCAATGAAACTGGGACAGTGGGGTAAGAGTGGTAAAGAGGAAGAATCTCGGAGAGGAAAGAAAGTAAAAAAGATATGTAAAGCCACACAAATCTTATAACCAAGGGTCCCAATTGAGCAGTCATGCACCTTACAGAGGTTTTGAACAGTGAAAATCCTTTTTCCATTGTTCTAGTATATGACTTTCCTCTGGGGAATCAGAAGCATTAGCTATCTTCCCTAGCAGTGGTGAAAGAAGCACTTTTAATGAAATTATCATAACATCAATGTAACATAACATAACATAATACAACATAAATGGAGCTAAAACTCCATTTCTTCTTTGTATCCTATTACATTCACTATAATTTAATGTACCCTTACTGGACAAAAAAAGAAATTTAAAATTGTATTCCTTGTGTAAAAACATCTATAAACTATAAATCTTCTGCATTAGAGGAGATACTGCAACCCTTTAAAGTCCTTCTTCTTCTCTGATGAATTTCTTTTAAGCTATTTCAATGTTTCCTCACAGTTTTATTTGCAATCCTCTTACTACTCATGTCTGATTTGTCTGGACTTTTTCCACTGTCACTAAACTATGATACCAAAAAAAATTACTTTAACTCCAGCCTTGACAATACTGAATAAGGAAAACAAACAAACAAACAAACAAACAAACAAACAAACCAACCAACCAAACAAACAAACAAACCCATGAAAAAAAGGCTTTATCCCTTTAAAAGGAGGCAATATTCTCTAAACATGAAGTATTTGGTAGTCATTGTTGTCAGGGGAGCTAATAAGACTGTCCAGTAGGCAGAGCTCAGCCTCTCTGAGCTATTCCCTGCTGGACCCTTCCCATCATATGCTTTTCTCTCTGTTGTTGGGTCTGCTCTGTTGTCAGGATTTAAGCCCAACTGCAACTCAGCCACACAGCCTTCACTCACTCCCTGCCCTCCTCCTCCTACACTCCCAGAGGGATGGAGAGCAGAACTGAAAGAATGTAACTCTCACGGGTTGAAATAAGAACAGTGCAGTAACTAAGGTATAACACAGACCACTACTGCTACGACCAATAACAATAAGTGAAATAAAGAGAGAAGAAAATACAACCACTCACCACCCGCCGACCAATACCACACCCGACACAGCAGTGATCTAACCCTTGTTGGTATATTGGAAATGTGGGATCTGAGCATGACGTGCCATGGTATGGAATACCTCTTTGGTTAGTTTGGGTCAGGTGTCCTGTCTCTGCTTCCTCCCAGCTTCCTCTTTTTCCTGGCAGAGCATGAGACTCAAAAAGTCCTTGGTCAGAGTAAACATCACTGAGTAACAACTAAAAACAATGCTGTTATCATCACTGTTCTCAGGCAGAAAGTCAAAACCACAGCACTGCACCAGCTACTAAGAAGGAGAAAAAATGACTGCTACTGCTGAAGCCAGGACAGTATCCACCCCTTATTCCATACCATTCACATCATGCTCAGATCCCACAATTGCAATATACCATCACTCTTATGTCATATATATATATATATACATATATACATACACATACACACAAAGAGAGAGAGAGATCGTTCCTTAGTGCATGGACCAATCCCTATAAAGCTGCTGAGTCCATGCGGTCCATGACGTGAGGCTCCATCTCCTGTAATAGTCTTGCAGAGCAGGTGAGGCAGTCTGATACAGTCAGTCTGCCAGGACTCCCCAAATTTGTACTTTTGCCATTGTCCTCCATGCTGAAGATGCTTTAACTGTTCAGCTTGCTTAATTACAGCAAGTTTCACACTTGTGAATAACCTGGGCAATAGTGTCCAACCTGAAGTCCACCCCTCGATCATGAGTCCATCTGTATGCTGCATTTCTGCCTTGATGACCTGAGGTGTCATGAGCCCACCAGGCTCAAAATAATTCACCCTCTCCTTCAGCAGCTTCTGCAACTCATCGTTGGAGACTCCATCCAGCTGCCTTCCATCCCCAATGCTTTGAAAGCACTGGAGAGGCCCAGTGGACTAGATACTTGCCCATACTGTCCCCCACACCCTGCCACTCATGACGTCCAGCCTCAGGGAAAACCTCTTGGTCTGCCTATATCGTCATCTAACCCCAGACAAGACCCAAGCACAACTCTGCTTAACTTTTGAGATCAGATGAAATGGTCGTGGATAAAACACACTCTGTACGCGTGCCAATATAGTGATCCCCATCACAATCAGCAGCCATGTCTCAAGAGTACCCAAAGACCGTTCAAAACCTTCAGAACTCTGAAATGATGCTGTTGTACTTGTCGCTGGGGCTGGTGTAGCTGCTGTACTTGTCACTAGGGTGTGTGGGAATGTTTCCTTCATAGGCTGACCACACAAGGAGGGGAAAAAGATGTGCAATTGCTAAACACTTCTTTTATATATCTGCCAAAGTATAGAGGTGGTGACCATTCTGGGAACGGAAGCCAGATCAGTTTCATGATCAATGACTCTATTGCCTTACAAGTCATTACCAGAAAGCACAATAAAACAAGAATGTTAATCCAAGGCACCTAGCAGGTAAACACTAACACAGCAAATACTGGCTGTAAGTAAGATACGACATGCTGAGAGATACTACTATGGCCCGCTGCTTTTTCCTGCCAGCGACAGTAGTGATCTTTACCAGCACATCAGCCGGTTATTCCTGGTGGAAGTGTGGTTCCTCCTCAGCCCCCTGCAGGACAGCAAAGCGGTTCTGGGTGACGACAACAGAGTTAGGAAGAAGCCCCTTGCTTTTAGCTGTCCTCTTCCTCCTTTTTTTGTTGGTCTTTTCTGTGACTATTTCCCAGCTCCCTGGGTTAGGGCCTCCTTTCCTGCACGGGTGACAGTGGACGCCCGAGGCCCCCGCGCAGTCTGTTCCTGAGGCAGCACTGCCGCTTCCTCTCAGCTCCCTGACCCCTCTCAGCCATTGACACCGTCCCGC
>JAOEHY010010356.1:0-17057 GCA_025447955.1 Psilopsiagon aurifrons
TACTTGTTTTTTGCCACTCCCCCCCCCCAGCCCTTTTTGCTATAGGTAAGTGCCTTTCAGAGATATTGTAATTTAAAGATATTGTAATTTAAGTACCCTTCAGAGATATTGTAATTTAAAAATCCTTTGCCAGCTACACCTGAATTTTCAGCCAGAACTTTCATCAAATTTAAGTGCTATTTGGTTTATAAGTGTTGGCTGATATTTGGGCTGATTAATTTCACATACTGCTTTCCGGAAACTGCCATAGTCCATTGCACAGGCAAATATTGGCCCACCATACGGAAAACGGCATGTGATCCAGCTGCTTTGGGACTCCCAAGGAAAGATGCATTAAAAAGAGCTGGTTTTCAGCCTGCCTCCACCTTCTCAAATGGAAGTTATTCTTGGGTTTTAACAAGTCACTGAGGCCTTTGAAACCTCTGCTGATTTTAGAAGACTCCTAGCTCACAAACCCAGTTCCTCCCAGTAATGTTTATTTCCTCCCAGTATTATTCATCTCTAATTATGACAATGGGTTGTAATCAGTTAGTACTGGAATAAAGGGACTAATATACCATGCAGATGCAGCTTGATACTTGCTTGCAGAAGATACCTGAGACAGCGCAAGTATATTGTGCTCAGCGTGGCTGAGCTGGCAGTGCTGTACATAACGTTCCTCTAAGTTAGTGTACACTGGAAGCATTCCTTACCTGGCATCAATCTTTGTGCTTTTGCAGTAATCCCTTATGCATACCACAAGTGTGCTCAAAGTGGTTTGCTTCCTCTTGGACCAAGGTTGAAATCATGCAGGAGTGATCCCAATGATAACCAGCTTGTGTTGTGAGCGCAGTGTCCTCTAACAGTTAATGCACTGCTCAGGCATGCCTGTGACCTGCAACTCAATACAAGCCACATTGCTAGTAAGTGTTATATAGATAAAAAGTCCTAGAGCTGTAGCACATCATGTCAAATCAATCCCAAAGTGCCCCCTCTTTATGTCATGTCAGGGTGTGTTGTAGATAGAGCAGTGGTACTTATAGATGCTGATAATAGAGAGCATGCTGAGACATTACACATAGAAATAGTTTAGATCACAAAGCAGCAAAAAAGCCCATGGGTAACTCAAGCAATCCTGATCATTTCAGTCTGCCTGTTTGGGTGTGAATTTGTAAAAACCCAACCCCTTGTACATGTACATAGCAGTGGTGCATACATACCAGCATTGTCAAGCCGCTTTCAACAGATACTTCCTCAGCCTCAAGGTGAGAAGCTAAGAATCAAAATGAGAGGCTTTACTTTTGCTTTTTGTATGGAATTTGTGCTTGCTGGATAGTTATGTCGCCCCAGTTAGTTATCTATCAGTGGCCTGAAACACAAAGTCTGAGCAATGTGGGGTTTGAAAGGAAAGGGACAAAGCAGTTGCTTAAAATTTTGGTCCATGAGAAAGTTGGTAGTTTTTTCTCTTTGGTCATGTAACTTGTAAGAGGAGAGAGGGAAATAAAAGTTGACTATTAAACAGTTTAATGCAGAAATTACTCAACACTTGTTTTTCTAAGCTTGAAACCAGAAAAAATAGTGTTCTGTTCAGTGTTTCCACCATATCTGTAGACAGAGTAAAATGTCTGTAGTCTTGAAAGAAAGCTCATAAATTTGCCGGGTTACTAAACTCTACTAAGGCACATATTATATTGCTTGTGATTCTCAGACACTTCTGTACATGATTGCTTGGAGCATTGCCCTTTGCAGCAGTTAGACACAGTCATATGCAAAAGTTGCATAGGAAATTCACATTGTTTTCCCATTTGATCTTATAGATTGACCTTGGCAATCTCTCAAAGCAGACGACAGCAAAATTGTTAGTGCTATAGGAAAATAGTGTTTTCCAGATAGTTAGCTATGCAGATAGGCATAGCCTCTTGGATTGTAAATAAATGATGCTATGTTATAGAAGCATGGAGGTGAGTGTAACTATAACTGTAATTTCTAATTCTGATGTACTTTATTGTCCTTGCTGGAGATTGTAGTGAGGATCCAGTAAGACTCTACTTTGATTGGTGTAACTAGGACCAGACTGAAGTGTGAAGATTTATCCTCTTTACAAATATTCAATTGATAGAAATTGAGTTTCTCATAGTATGTAGAGTTGATAGTTTATGACATAATTAGGATGTTGCTCAAAGTCAGGACTGACACATATATATATAAAAAACACATCTGTAAAACATCTGTCTTGTTTCCCAGGTGTTTTTCAGAAGTCTTATAATATATCTGCCCTATACCAAGTCAAGTAGGAACAACTGTACATGCTAAGGTAAAATTCCAGTCCTGCTGAGAGCAAGAAAAGTTTGGTTGGTGGGAGGCAGATTGTTGGCTGGTTTCTTTCAACTGCTGTCTACAGCATGCTTCACAGTTTGTTTTTTGAGTATATCCAAGAACTTCCTCTGTGAGGGGTTGTAATTTATACAGCTGGAGCCTGAATGAGTCTTTGGTCACTATTTCTGTCTATTCTGCATCTCTTCAGACACTACTAGTTGATGGAACCAATGGATCCAAAGGGTGTTTATTCTCATTGTGGCAATGTAGTTTAGTGGTTGGTGTGCAGCATATGAAACACATTGTCTTCCACACAGAATTAAATATGGGTGGTTTTGTGATTAGCATTTTGTGGGGTAAAGAGGGGATGAGATGGCATCTATAGTAAGTTGAAAACTTACACAACATACATAATCTAGGTGGCTTTTCAACTCAGTCCAATAAAACAGAATTTACTTCCTGTCTGATACTTTTAACACAAACTGTTCAAAATCCTGTTTATTTTAGATACCTCTGGGACTCTTCAGTCTTACCAGTCTAGGAACTGGCTATAGATGTAGGCTTGTTGATATGTGCAACTGAATATTTCATTGCCAGAGTTCAAAGGCTCTTACAGAATGATCTGGCCAGTATCAAAACTGGATTCCTCCACTAGAAATTCAGAGTAACTTCACTGACTTAAAAAAATCTGCTGCTGCATTTGGCCTGAGGGGTTTTCACTTCAAGCTACATAAGTTTTTTCAGCTGTTTTTCTCAGGTTGGGCATTTCATAAATGTTGAGCTCATCCCACAGTGATCTGTCCCTCTTCTAACAGATGGGTGTGATTTGGGTCCCTCTGCAGTGACAGCTATGTAAAGTTGGATTCCATATTCTTGTCAGGAGCTGAGCTGCTTTGTGAGCCAGTGCATATAGAAAGCTGCTGTCAGTCCAGCACATTCATTTTTACAGGATAGCTTGAGTTTTTCCAGTACTGCTCTTACTTATGTTATTCCTGCATGTTGGATAATGTCTCAGCATAGACAGCAACCTCCAACCTCCAGAATAGCTATTTCTTCTGCCTTTTTCTGACCCCCGTCATACTCCAGTGTGAATACTGATCACAAAGACATTGTTTGGCTTGGTTGCAACCTCCCTGTTTGATTGCTTCCTCTTCTTGCTGGGTCTGCCAAAGACCTACTGTTTCTCTAGGCATCTCCCTCCTGATATACTTAAAGCATTTTATATTATTTCTTCTGGCAATTTATTCTCCTGGATCTTTTCTCTAATATCTCTTTTTCATTTTTCCCCTGAAAGACTGTTCCATTGTGTTAAGAGACATGTGAACTGGATTTATGATGCCTGAAGTAGTGGTTTGGCCCTAAAACTCACCTCCTGCCATACCACTGGAAATTACTGCAACTTTTCTGTATCTTTACTTTAAAGATCACAGTGAATTCAGGCAGGCATGCGAGGCATTTTTCTACCAGGAGAAGATTTGTTTAATCCCTGTATAGAGAAGCAGAGGGTGAAATCCTAGATACATTTAAATAAGTGGGGCTTTCCCTGGGCTGCAGCTGACCAGTGCCTAATGATCGGGTTTGTGGTCTGTAGTCAGCCTTCCTGTGAGAGAAGATGGAAAGCACAAAGCAGGATTTGCTCTCCCATATCCTGGGATGAGAGACTGAGCCAAGGGGTAGTGTGCTAGGGCAAAGTGGAGGACTTGGAGGAGCAAGTTTTCTTCTTGGCTCTTGCACTGGCTTCCTAAAAGGTATGTATTTATGTTTTAGTGTTTGCCTGGCTGTAAAATTATCATTAAAGTTCCTCAGCAGCACAGTACTATTTGCGTGTGTAATTTTGCTGGTGTGTTACAGCTGTATTCAATGCATGTCTATCTGGGACATGCTAAGCCCATAAAGCAACAGATAAGCTTAAGCTGCATGTTTATTCAGGTGCTTAAGTGCATTGCCTGGACAGGGCCTTAATTTATTCCCTGTGAATTTTGGTGGTGTGTCCCAGTGGAAGTCATCCGGCTTGGTGACAAGCTCAGCTTATTCTCCCAGCAGAGAAGTTCACTGAAATACAGTTGGTTAAAATGGTTTCCCCCTGTTCCTGTCCATAGGTGAAGAGCAGTTTAAATAGCAAAACTGTCAAGAGTGCTTATTCAGAGAAGCAGCATTGGAAGCTGAAGATAAGAGCATTTATCTTCACGTCAGAACTGCTCAGTGTCTTTGATGGACTCCCAACACGCTTTAACAAGGAGCTTAGGCTGGAGACTCTGGAATGCAAGGAGTCCAGGGGGTGGTGTTTATCCCTCTGAAACATGGCATACATCAAATCAATTACACGGTGCAAGTGTATTTCCCCTCGTCACCAGTCAGCGTTGCAAGCTCAAAGAAAATATGTTCTCTTAGGCACTAGAGGAGCCTCCTCTCTTTAGATGCTGATTTAATGTGAAATGTATATTAAAGGAGAGAGAGAAAAAAAGAGGGGGAGAAGGGGGAATCTCGTATGTTCTGCAGCAGATTGCCACATTGATCTTGTCATTTAAGCAAACACAATTGGACCTGAGGCTATGAGTCTGTGGGATGTGCTGTCATGATTTCTGTCATGAATTGTCAGCCTCAGAGAAGCACAGGAGAAAGAGAGGCACCATAACAGGGTAGAAAATGCAGTAATAAAGGGACCAGCAAGCCATTTAAGGGCAAATCAAAGCAGTTGCCTTTTTGAATATTGCTTGCCTTCAACAGCTAGAAATGTGCTCTGCCCTTGCGTTCCCCCCCCAGTGAGGCTGTGATGTGAAGAGGCAAGACAGAAGGGAAGGAGTGGTGTTTCTATCGAGGCTGCTACCATCCATACTACTTGGAGGGTTAAGCTGTTCTGCATGGCTAAAAGTCCCTGCAGGTACCAAAGGATCCCTCATCCTGCCCAGTGCATGTACTTGTGCCACTCATGCTGTGGCTTGCCAGGCCCTCCCTGGTGCTGTCTCTGAGCCATGAGGATTTCTCCTTGGAGCTTGCGTAATCTATGTTACGCATTGCTGATGGCCAATTTGGGAGCTGACGGCATCGTGCTCAGGTTCTATGGAGACCTAATCCTGAAACAGAAACTTCCCTGGAATGCTTGTCTCCATCAGGATTGTGATTTAAAATCCTGGTTTTGTTTAAATGACTGTTTTGGGAGGCATTGTGCTGCTGGAGGTGGCCTCAATAAGCGCTGGAGTGGCTTCCACCAGAATGTTCAATCAAGCAGATAGGCTGGCAAACTCATCCTAATTAATAGCAGGCCTTGGGCATCAATCTGGCTGGATGCTTGTACTGTGCTGTCTGGAACGATGTCGGCACCTTGGGATACTTGTGTTTCTCCTGAGCAGAGCAGAGTCACTAGAGAGCGCCATGTATTTGCAGATTTTGACTTGGGAAGTGAGGATGTGGTTGCTCCCATAAGGGAGGATATGGGAGAGAACTGTTCTCAGGACCCAGCCTGGGCTTGCTGCTGTGCGCTGCTCAGGGAGACCTGTGCATGGAGAGGTGGTTTCCCTTTAGATGTGTAGATGCTGATGCAGTGTAGCTTTGCATTTCTTCCAGTGAGCTCTGTGTCTTTGGGGGAGAAAAGGCAGTTTTGCTGTCAGGAGGAAATCCCCTTACCTCATTGTTAAGAGGAGATGCATTTGAACCAGCAGACCTTCCCAGCCTTCTGTGCATACTCTCTATCAGTTTGTCTTGAGCATAGCAAACAAGAGAGGGTACCAAGAGGGGCCTGTCCATCAATCTCCCATCTTCAGGAAATTCTCAGAGCAGACTAGGGTGACATTTCTCAGGAGGTTCCCTTGAGGCAGCTTGGCAGGCAGATTGCCATCGCTTTTGAGCTCCCACTTTCCAGTCCTTTCCCAGAAAACATTTAATTTTCAAGTACGTCAGTACCTAAACAGTGTTTAATAGTCTAGTGTGTTTGAATGGCTTTGTCATTTCTTTAAAAGCAGGCTGGAATCAAATTGTTTTGCTGTCTCTTTTCCCACTCCCCCCAACGGCATAGGCAGCATGTGGGCTCTACCCTTCTCTTCTTCTTGGGAGGGTGGGAAGCTCAGGACCATTCCAACAGTGCTGAAGGATAATTGTCATTGCTGTTACACCACACACTGTCCTGTATCCTCTCTTATCACCCAAGGCCTCCTAAGCTCCTCTCTACACTAACTTGATAGGGGAGCAGTGTACGTGGTACCATGCTCCTCTTAATCACTGATCATGCAATGGTGGTGACGGAACTTTTATTATAATGAGCTGTCTTTTTTTCCTCCCCAGTGTAATATTTCCTACAGAAAAAAGGAGGCTTCACCAAAACCTGACTTATCTTCCAAAAGATGCCCATCTCCATATGTTCCTAATTAGTTCTTCAAAGAAAAACTTTGGAGGTGATAATTACATAGACAGTATTCAAGGCCAGGTTGGACAGAGTCTTGGGTGGCATGGTTTAGTGTGAGGTGTCCCTGCCCATGGCAGAGGAGTTGGAACTTGATGATCTTAAGGTCCTTTCCAACCCTAACTATTCTATGATTCTATGATTTCAGAATTTTAAGTTTGCAATTTTTCTCCTCCTTTTCTTGTCCTACTGAGTCTAAAAGGGTAAATGAAGTCTTGCAGTTGTTTTTCCTACCTCATCTATTTTATTGTTGTGTGGGTGTTTTATTATCTTGCCATTTCTGAAAACATTTCACATTGGGAAACCTCAACAATAGCAAAAGAGAAAGAAAATGGTAGAAAAGTAAAAAGTTGTAGCGAAGATGTTTGGGAGGAAATGTTTTTATTGTGGATGCCAGGAGGAGGAAAAATAAGAGGGAATACATTTTTTTTTTCTATCAAAATGCTTAATGGTGTAGATGTTTAGAAGTTTAGTTGAAGAAAATAAAAATCAGTTTTGGGCAGTTTTGAATGGATGCAATTTTCCTGCCCTGTTTTGACCTCCCACAGTTCTCCTTGACATCACTGCTAGTCCCCTCTGCTCAGTAGACTGTGTCAGGAGCATCCGGAAATAACAGATAAGAAAGAGCCTTGGGGCAATGGAGTTTGGAAGCAGCAGCCATGCTGGAGGGCAGGAGGCATCTGTGTGCTTTGGGAACTGTGTGGATGTGAGGAGCTGTTGCCTGCTCTGAGAAGCTCTTTTCCAGTGGAGCCTGTACTTGTGTGCTTTGAAAACTGCCTCTCTCCTCTCCGTCAGGGGGAAGCACTCACCCAGCACAGGCCTAGGCTGGTATGTACCAGGAAGATGGTGTGCCATCCTCTGCCAGTGGGCAGAGGATTTCCAGCTGCAGAAATAACTTTCCAGGAAGTGCCTGACGAGATTTTATCTTTTGGTTTGGAGAATGTTGGTTCTATGCAAATCCTTGAGCACAGAAAGGAAAACAACCCTGGGTACAGTGCTCTTGAAATGAAGAGATATGAGCCCTAAGTGAGAAAAATGGGGCAAAACACTTGGGCCCCAAAATACATGAGAGTTCAATGAAGGTGTTGGAAGTAGCTTCAAAGATTCCTTCCCAATCCTCTGTGCTGTGGCTGGGACATTGGTGGGAAGCACGAAGGGCCTCTCTGAAGTTTCAGTGTCCTATTTAGTGCCCTGTGCTACCTGTGCAATACCAGCAAATAATTACTAATTAGACAGAAACACCCTCAGCCTTCACACTCAGCACCTGGATGCTCCTTTGCACTTACACATAGCAGGTAAAAGTGCAGATATGAATTGCAGTTATGTGCAGCAGATATAAATTGTGTCATCTGATCTCTCATATGCTTCATCCATTCTTTACCCTAAAAAGCTTTGGTAAGTGTTAGGTAGTTTTGATCAAATTTGGCCAAGGGGGAAAGGTCTGAAAAATACTTTTTTTTTTTTCCCTGAAAATCAGTGTTAGAGTGGGAGAGGCCAGTTGGAGTGTTGTCTCTAAGGTAGGGCAGCCCCATGTCTGGTCTCAGGAGGAGGTAGTTTCTGGGACCCTGCAGCTTCTAGCTTCTTTACCTAAGAAGTAGTAGGAATAAAGACAATATGAAGAAGTTGGAAGGTTTTGTGATGGGAATGTTGCCAAACTGCAAATATTCTACAAATGTATTGGCAGGGGGAGTAAGGCATATAGCATATAAACCTCCAGAAACCAGATTTCATGGCTCTGCTGCTCAGAGAATGTGTTTACTGGGAATATTGGATTAAAACTTGATTTCTCCATCGACTATGATCAGTGTGTGCTGTGTTGTAAGTGGGCAGGGGGCTTTTGCCTGTGTTATGAATAGTTTCCTTACTCAGGATGGCATTACTCCAATCCTCAAGGTAATTTATATCTCAGGTAGGCATTGCTGTAGTTTAACAAGGCTAAATACGGAGAAATGAGAGCCTGATGTGGGGCCATATGCTCTGTAAGCAGCAGCAGAGTTTATGAAGGGTGGTTCAATATTCTTTGTATTGTAGGAGCAAGCATAAGCTGATTTTTTTTTTTAATTGGATTTTGGGACAGCACAGCTGGCACAAAGCTTTGTCAGGAATTCAAATGCTGTTGCTTATTAACATAGCAAGTGATTATTTACAAGTCCGAGTTTTTTCTTTGCTGTTCAGTACTCTGACAGCCATAGACCTATGTAGCATGTTACAAACATGAGGTTTTTAGAGAAAATCAGCTGCTTGTTCTTACAACCCCTCTAGAACTAAAGTATTTTACCAAGCCTCTGGAAGGTACCTTGCAGAGCAGGAGAATTTTGCCGCAACTTGCTACAGGTAATCTTGCATCTTCCTCAGCAAAGGACTTTGGGAAGCAAGAGATGGAGAGTATGTAAGTGCCCTTCTGGTCAGTGTAAAAGTAGCAAGTTGGAAATGAGTCACGCACATGACATCCATTTTTCTTCTCTTTGCTTAGAGAACTGGGAAAAAATGCATTTGACAAATGAGTTATTGCATCAACCCTTCAGCAAAAGAAAACCATTTTGTGCAAGAAAAGAAGCATCCTTTCCCAGTTACTTTGTAGTTCTTATTTTAGTGTTTTGGGAATAATGGTCATTTGGGGATTTTTTTTCAAGTGTACTTTTATTTTTTTATTTATTTTAATTTAACAGAGAAGAAAGGAGGCAGCATATAGAGACACTAATTGCTTGTTCCTTCCCTGCTTCAAGATTGATGGTGGAAAAGGAAACCCAACAATCATCCTTAGTGCACATGGGCTTCACAGTATTTGGCATAAGGCAGCACACAAGATGAAAGTCTGTCTCTTGACAGCCAGCTTCGTACTGGCAGCCTTTACTCCAGGCAACAAATTAATCTACTCAACTGTATTCTGCATAATTGTTGATACTGTCTTAATTGGTACCATACGTTTCTCCGTGTCGACATGTCCATCACGTTAATGTCTAGGGACTGTTTGTTTCCTGCCAACACAGGAACAGCACAGCCTGCTCCATCCTAACTGAACTCCTACCTACAATGCCTTAGTAAGAAATTTGACTGTATGGCGAAGGAAAAATGTATAGCCGTGTTGGGGCATGACTCAAAATTCATGGGGAGAAAAAGGGACTCCTGATTTCAGTAGCACTTGGAGATGAACCAGCTCTTTCAGGGCTCTCTAAAGGCAAACCAGTTCAGCTCAAGTCAAGTCTAAAAGCAAAGAGGGTTACTCTGCTTGCTCCCAGGAAATCTGTGGCAGGGGCTGGCAAACATTTTCCAAGCATGTCACAGTGGGGTGTCCAGGGCAAGGCAGCTGCAGAGCTAATTGACCCCAGCGCACTGGTGGCTTTGTGGATTGGGATTAGCATTTTCAATTGTGCCCAGTAATAAACTAGGAGCCAAGGCAGAGCATGGAGTGCTGCTCTCCCCCCAGCTATTCTGTGGTAACAGGAGCAAGAAGATGTAGAGAGCTGGGTGCAGCCCAGGGTGAGGTGACTGTGCATGGGCATCAACAGTCAGCTCCTGAGAGGAAACGTCTGTCTCATGACCAGGCAAAGGCACCACAGATCCTTCCCTCCCTGGCAAGTCATGATGGATGTACTGTGAAGTGTTACTGGATGCAGTTGTCCCTGAAGAGTCAACCTCTAAGAACCCCAAATTAATCCCTAAATTAGAGGGCACTTCTGACCATCTGTATGGCCACTTCTATATCTCCTATATAAGAAGTACCACCGTTCCTTTGTTTCACCAAGGAGTTCCATGGTTATAGTCTTTAAAGCTTACAGGCAGTCAGAATCTATAGGATAGGCATCTTACTGAGGGCTATATGGAAAATGAATCTTCCTGTGTTCAGTGCATAAGGCACAAGCCAGCAAACAGTGATGACAATCAATGTTGAATAACTTTTTATTCAGTTAGTGTCACTCTGCTAAGCATCGAATTATCTGGGATGGAATAATGCTGTGTGATGATGAAATGTGAGGCTCTAGTACAAGGTAAATGTGCAGGGAGGGCAAGTAATGTTTGCATAGGTGACCTCACTTTGCACACCTCTGGGTGCTAGGTTACTAGACTTTGCTTCTGCAATGAAATTGCTGTATTATTGCCTGTGCACATACACACACAAGTTCTCTCATTTCCTCTCTCCGCTCCTGTGGTTAATTGATATCAGTACTCTCATTTTATGTTCCATCATCTCTTGTTCAAGCTCTTGGCTGGCTTTAAGCAAAAATATTAATGTAGAAATGAGAGAACAAAGTTTTCTTCCCTATCCTTTTATAGAGCCATCAGTGAATATTTAAGCTACTGCCAGTGTATGGTTGAAAAGCTCATTTAAGAGAGCAGCAAACACATGGAATTATGTTTTGCAGAGGTCTTAAATTTTAGTGTTGTCATTCGGGTCTGGAGAAGAGAAAATCAGGAGGGGAATAAGGAAGAACTTCTGCGTGGATTTTTTCAAGTGTAGCTAGAAACTGTACTGAGCCATGGTGTTTTATTTAAGAGTCCTGGCATTCTCAGAAACCTGTTTTTGCATGTGGAGTGCAGTGGCAGTATTGGTAATCAATACGGCAAGAAATGTCATTCTTTTGAAAGCTGTGGGCTGCCTTGCCCTTTGTGGTTCCCAGGAATTGGTACTGGGAAGTAAAAATAAAGAAAGAGCTGCTTCAGCAGCCTGGTGTGAGAGACAGATGAAATGGCTGAACTAAAGGAAAATCTTTATGCAAAGTGAGACCTTTGAGCTATTTCTGTCATCTCTCTGTACCCCTCTAGTGTGCCAAAGTACATTCGCAGCGCTGAAAGTGCCCTGTCTGATGCAACTTCAAGCTCAGAACTGTGTAGTTCCACAGCTTCCATCCCAAATCCCTTCTGCCCTGAGAGCTCACAGGATTTGGGTAAGAGCTGGATGACCCGCTTTCTTTCCTAAATGTCTTGAGGAGCCTTCCATCAGTTCAGTTACTGCAGATAGGTGTAGCCGAGAAATGCAGCATTTCCAGGTGGCACAGGGAGGTGCAGGCTTCATGCACAGAGGGATTATAATCACTAAACTGTCCTAATAAAGGAAGCTGCCCAAGAGGTGATGTGAGTCCTCACATAGAAAGTGAGCAGCTTGTCTCCTGCCTTGGCCTTCCCTTGCTCCTGGGAGCAGGGAGGGTTTGACGCTGGTGCTGCTTGTGCAGAGAAACACCCTCCTTCCACAAGTGATGGCAAAGCAAGTGCAAATGGCTGGGAGCCTCAATCCCATGGCCTTGATCACCCATGCCTCCTGGGGACAGCCCATCAGGTGCATCCAGGTGGGCGCCACAAGACCTGCATGGTCAAGTGCTGCCTAAATGCCATTGAAGCATCACTTGGTGCTAAACTTGCTTTATTGCTGATGGAATTGGGTATAAACCAGTTCAAAATAGGGATCAAACTCAGGATCCTTGAGCTGCTGCTAGCAGGGTTGAAGTGTCTCTGAAGGGAAAAAGCCTTGTACATTCATGATTACTTTAAGACGTCTTCCCCAGTGATTCATTATAAGGGCAGTGTCTGGGGGGTGTTTTGGATTTCTGCACTTGTGTGCTTCAGCCTCTGAAGAAATTTCCTTAGTGAGGCTTTCTGGAGAGCTCTGAAACATTTCCCTGCGCTTACTCTGTAGCAATAACCCTGTAAAGAATCCTCAAAGATGGGATTAAGTGTGTTTTGTCGGCACTTGAAGTGGAGATTACATCATCTTGTAATATATGTGTATAAGATCAAGTCATAGCAGTCTTGCATTTCATAATGCATGTCACTGTGACAGAAACTTGAATGCTGCATTTGCTGATTAGATGCATAATACAGTGCTGCCTCTTTCCCCTACCACTTTAATTGCATGTGGTAGCATTTTTTAGGCCAGGAAGTTTATATTATCTTTGCCAATTGAATCCTTATTGAAGTTGAGTAAGGAATTGGAATTTGGATAGGATATTGTGTCCGATGTAGTTATGTGAGCATTTGGAAAGCTCAGTTGGAGACCTCAAATGACACTAAACTGGGCTGCCTGATGCTTCTAAATGAAATACTGCTTTTCACAGGAATTCACTTTAAAAATGTATTTCTATTGTAAGAACGTAAAATGGTGTTTTTCCATTCAGTTTAACCAAAATGCCATTGTTTTCTCCATTCCTTCTATGTTTCTATTAGTATTTTTTTTCTATTTTCTGGGGAAGGAAAAAGTCACAACAGATGTTATTCAAATGCTAGGGGCTTGTAGTTGTGCTTTTGATCAAGTCCAAACATTGCTTGTCCCCAAAAGGTGTCACTTTTGGAAGTGGGGATGCTTTTCTGGGACTAGTACTGGCTGAGGGAGGAATGGTGTTGTTTCCTTATCATTTCTCATAGGCTGCAGTGCTGGATGCTGGAGCTCCTAGTGACCTGAATGCCTTCAACCCTGCCTGTCAGCTCCCACGTTGCCCTCCATAAACACCTTCAGCCAGTCCACTCTTGCTCAGCTTGTGAGGGGAACAGTTTCAGTCCAAGCCAGAACCCTTGTAAATCACATATTAAAAATGTTTTACAAGCCTGTGTGCTAAATGGGAAACATGCACACAGGGAGCATTGTTCACTTATGGTTGTAACTGAAGCCAGAAACAGCAAGAAAAAGGGGAGTGAGGCCATGTGGAAGCCCAAGGGAAATAGTCCCCATCCAGGCAACTATACAACCATGGGCCCCTTCACAGGTTGCTGGCTGGTTGCTGTAGCTGTATTCAGCTCTCAGAAGCTTTTCTTAATTCAGACACATGAAAAGATGCCCCAAAAGCATGTAGGAGCCAGGCAAATTCAAATCCCTACTCAGTGAGCAAAGAGACTGCTGATGTTAACAAAGGGGAAAGGATCAGCTGCCCCTGATGCTTTGGGGCAGAGAAGGGTCCAGGTAAAGGGAGCCGAGGCTGCTGGAGCAGCAAGGGGAAAATGCAGCAGGCAGCTGGAGAGATAAGATGGGCTGTTGCCCAGGTTGGAAGGATGGGGCTGTTCATAGGAAGCAACGTATCAGTGCAAGCCCTGGAGTCAAGGGGAAAATCATAGCATCACAGGATAGTTTTGGCTGGAAGGGACGTTGAAGCTCATCTAGTCCAACCCCCCAACAATGAGCAGGGACATCTTCAACTAGATCAGGTTGCCCAGAGCCACGTCCAGCCTGGCCTTGAATGTCTTCAGGGATGGTACACCCACGACCTCTCTGGGCAATCTGAACCAGTGTTTCACCACCCTCACTCGCTGTAAAAGATTTCTTTCTCACATCCAGCCTGAGTCTCCCCTCTTTTAGTTTAAAACTATCACCCTTCATCCTGTCACAACAGGCACTGCTACAATGTCCTCAGGACTTGCTCCAGTGGCACGGTTTTGGACTTAAAGTGTGGGGATGGGTCGGTCTCCTGGCAGCTGCAGGCATCAAGGCCCTCTACAGCCAGAGACCTCGCACCCTGCATTTTAAATTAATCTGGCACAGGCGTGAAGATGCTTGTGCTTTCATCCTGGCCCAGCCAAACCTTGTCTACCTGCTTTTTTTCAAGCATTCAGACAAGACCAGGGACTTGTTAAATGGGGAGAAACAACCTTACAGTTAACGTAATTATAGTGTTTATTTGAAGAAATAACATGAAGTGGTTTTAATATTCAGCTGTAAAAATGGCTGTAATATTTTAGATGGGCTTTTATCCATACACATGTCTTTCTTTTTTCCCCCAGGTTAAACTTGAACTTCATAAGCACTGATGGTACGAAAAGATACTAATTTAATAAATGTATCTAAAGAAATTAAGCTCATTAGGGTGCTGCCAAGTTTGTGCAGGGCTCACATCTCTTACCTCTTCTTTGGTGTTGTATCTAAGCTCTCATCCAAAAGTTTTTACACCTTGTTTAGCTTTCTTGGCCTCACTAAAGCTGCCTCCCAGTGCACAGTGCTCTCAGAACCGGCTGTGGGAGTTGAACCGGCGATCCCCATGCCAGAGGCTGTGCCTGGCTGGGGTGGCAACATCTGAAAAGATAAGAAATGATAACATAAATGTAAGTTACGACTTCCAGAACTGATTTGAACATCATGTTGACAGAGAGAGAAGCGCAAGGGAGATCTAGGCTGCCTTTGCTTTGTTTTTGTCAGCTGATGGTGGTGCTGGCTGCCTGTGATCTTGCTGCAGAAGTGAGTTGTTGGCAAGTAGTGATTCTTCTGCTGTCCTGGTAGCTATCAGGTAGGGGCTGTACTTCACACCAGTGTCTTTATTAAGAGTTGTACTGGGAGAGGTAACTTGGGGACTCAGTGGTCACAGCTTGGGAACCTCAGCTTGGGATTTTCTTTGACTTTGTTTTATGAAGATGATTTTTGGGTTGTTAAATGGGTATTAAAGCCCTCCCATTTCCCAGGTGAGTGGAGGTCAGCAGGAGTAACCTGCACAACCAGGCTGGGGACGCTGGGCCGTTTGACATTAAACTGCTGCTCTCCAATGTCTGCACTGCTGGGGCTGGGAGGGTGATCAGAAAGCTGACTTTGTGGACCTAAACCAACCATATTTCCTCCCTCATCCCATTCAGGGCTCAGCTGTTAGAGGCTGCGTGCATGCAGGATGAGAGATCTTGTCTGGTGAGGGTTGTGCAAGGCAAACAGAAGTGATCCATCAGAGCTGGATTCCCTTGGCTCAGTGCAGGCAAAAGCCACCCTAATGGTGGCCACAGAGGAATCACCTTTTCGGTAGGCCACCCATCTGCAGCTTCTGTGCCAGGGATTTGAACTGTCGGCAAAGACTCGTGGTATCTTTGCTTTGTGAGCACCAAATTTCAGTCTATTATGTGGACTTCTAGATTTGACAAGATGTAGCAGATCTTTAAAGTAACTTGGAGCCCAGTTCAAACCAATTCCTAGGTCCAGTCACATGTTTCCTAGGTGTCACTTGGCTGGAGGCTTGGTCAGCCAGTACAGTGGATCTGGCATCTGTTACAGTCAATGTCAGTATGCTGATACAGAAGGCAGGCAAGAAAAGAGTAACAAATACCTTGTTCAGAAATGCCCTTTTGGGTTAACTAAGGAATGATAGGATAATAAGAGGCTTGTGGGAGTCTCTCATGTGCATGGTCTAACCCCTGCTCAACACAGGTCCCATGGGGTCAAGTTGCTCAGGGCCATGTGTTGTTGAAGTTTGACTATCTCCAAGAACAGGGGTCCCACTGCCTCTCTGCACCCCATTCCAATGTTTGACCACCCTCGTGGTGAAAACACTTATATCCAAGTGAATTTTCCCATTTTCCATCTGGTTCAGATTTGCATCTTGTCCTTTCCCTGCACACCTCTGAGAGAAGCCTGGCTGCATCTCTACTGTAGCCCTCCACCAGGATGGAGTGACCTGGGCACTTGGTTGGCTTCTCAAAGGCAAGACGAGACGAGTGAGTAGCTTTGTAAAGCCAGTCTGTATTCCGTGCATGAGGAGGGTGAGGTCATGCTGATAGAGACGGTACTTCGTATTGGAGAGTTCATTATTAATTGTGTTACCTAGACCTTAATGCCCTCTTAATGTACCAAACAACTGCTGTTGAGCAATGCAAAGCACTATGTCTGCATAAAAGAATACCTCTGGGTTCTGTCTTTCCTTAAATTTGTTCTGCTGCTTGCGCACAGCATTCCTTTCCACTTAGCCGTCCTCCGAGGATTTTAAGCAAGCTAGGCCATAAAAATATTTACATTTTTCTATAGCACTTGGTCTGTACACAGTCAAACAAGACATGGCTAAGGAGTATTGGGGCTTGGATTCAGTGGGAGCTTGCCATCTGAAGCTGCAGCAGGGGCTTTGCCTGTTGCCATCCCTGCAATGAGGAGACCTTCTCTGAATGTCTCTGTTGCAATGAAACTTCTTTGCATACCCCAGAAAGAGGCAGTGTGTTGAAACTGCATATCTTGACATAATTCCAAACAGCAGATTGTTAATGTTATTTTACTCATAGGAATAGCTCTTTGTTTTAAAGACAGATGTGGTGTTTGTTCAAGACATATTTGACACAGTTAAAGCCCAATATGTAGCAAGGAGATTATAGTAGATGCCCTTACCACTGCTTCAGGCTCTTAGGACAGTGTTAGAGGTGTCTTCTCTCCTGAGTCAGTCTTGATCCTTCACCCACTCCCCTGCATGCTGCTTACGACAGCTTTATGATTGGTGGTGCAGAATCTGGCCTCTAGGGCTTATCTTGAAGAGCAAAGGTTTGTGGCTCCTATGTGCACGTCTGTTATTCCCTGCTCTTTGTACCCCAGTTGTGGAGTAATTGTGGCAGACAGGGGAAAAGTGAGCTTGATCATAGAATCATAGAACAGTTAGGGTTGGAAAGGATCTTAAGATCATCCAGTTCCAACCCCCCTGCCATAGGCAGG